>JAUZND010001532.1:0-34578 GCA_034780555.1 Coelogynopora nodosa
CTGTTGATGTTTTGAACTAGTTGCTAGATATTTTAATGGCATTATTAAGATATAATGAATACAAATTAAATGTTTTTCTGGAAATAAAAACTGTATATAGACATAGCAAACTTTTCAGAAAATTAAAAGTCATAAAACTATATATAATAGAATATCGACTGAACAAACTGTAGCTACGTTAATTAGCTTTTAAAGTAGATACATTTGTTATTTTACTTTAACTTTCATTGCAATATATGATCCTTCCAATGCTTGATTGAATGTCATGCGCAATAAGTTCGTTCTATGTTTATGCAAAGTTTATTAGTAAAAAGATTGTTCTATTCAACAAGTATTGATAGCGTCATTATTCAATATATTTATCATTAGTTATACATCATTTTGTGATGCAATATTAATATTTTAAGGTAAATTTAATGATTTTAACTAACTCACTGGGTGCATGAAATATTTATCTGAAAACTGAAAAATAATAATTGAATATGTACAGTATCAATACGTTTTCCTAATCTGTACCTATCAAAGCATATTTATGTTTTTTAATATTTTCCCAACTTCTTTCAAAAACTAAATCAGTATATTTATTACTGTTTTTAAGTTTCTAATATATTAAAATAGAATGAGTTAATTTATTTAATTTAGATATGCTAGTTTTATTTGGTATATTTTACTCAAAAATCAACAAAAATATACTTTTTAAAAATGCTTAATAATCTTTGTTTATTAACGTACAACTCAAAATTTCGTGTCTGATACATATTTCGTTTGCCTAAACATATTAAAAGTAAAATTAAAAAAACTTGCATTATCCCATTTTAGGACTGTCTGAAAAGGAATATGTTCATAAAAGAAAACAACTAATTTAGTATTTCTCCATTTTTTAATTCAGACGACCTATAGAAGATCGAGTTGTGGTGGCCTTAGGCAAAGAATGGCACTCGGAACATTTTGTATGCTCGGTGTGTGAGCGACCCTTCCTTGGATCTCGCTTTTTCGAGTTTGAAGGACGGGCCTACTGCGTCTTCCACTACCACGAAATCTCTGGGAACCTCTGTTTTATATGCCAACGTCCAATAGGATCAGGAAATATAGTCGAATTTTGCAACAAAAGTTATTGCATTCAACACTTTCATTGTACTGCCTGTAATGTACAATTAAACGAAAGGTACTGTACATATATTATATACAATTGTTATAATATTGATTAATGATTTTAAGAATTTGTCGAATTTGTTAAATTCGATATATTTTATCGTTGACAATATTTAAATATTTAGTAAGAAAGAGATATTTTAAATTTAAGTATTAAAAATGCCTTAGCAATATTTTTGAATAATTAAATTAAATAAGTTAGTCATTGACAACCCCGAATTTGGTTAGTCATAAAATAATACGGAGAGGTTAGTTAAGGACTTGTCTATAAAGTGTAAGTACATAATAATTTATTACTAAATATATGTATCTTAACACGATTTATTGTTATACATTTTAATTGTTACTGGAATTGGTTTGTTTGGTTAAATAATAAATATTCTAGAAAAGCCGATAGAGGGCTAACGCCAATTGGACTTTCTAAAATAAGAAGCCAACACAATGTATTGTTTATGAACCTTATTTTTTTATCAAATAAAAAAATTCTCAATCAATTTAATGCATCCTAACCTGGTTATAACACGTACAGATAATATATCTATTTATTTCAATTAATACCGTATAACCAATAACATTTTTACTTTATATTGCAGTTCTAAAACCTTTCCGATTGACATGAAGCCATTTTGTAAGTCTTGCATAGAATGTCTGCCTAGATGTTTTAGAAAACGGATGTCAAAACTGCACAAAGATGAAGCTCACATGGAAAAGAAATGGAAATAGTTATCAATTATACTTCAAGTCAAGTTAGCTGGATATATAAAACAAATCTGGAAATAATATGTATTTGTAGGGGAATTGATTAAATTTAGGTATACATTTAATTTGGAAGTTAGTTCAACACGTGTACTTTGAAGTTTATATGAACTGGATTATTATATAACTACTATAAATTAATATTAACTATTTGTAAAGCTCCAGAAATAATTTTGTTCTATAATAACCGTAAGTATTAAAAACAACTGATAGTGAGTTCAAAGCAACAACTCCTGTTTCGCCAACCTAGTTTGTGGCAGCCATCTATCTATACTTAGCCTATACTTAGCCTTTACATAGTTTCTCAGAATAAAGTTTTACAAATCGTATGTTAGTAAATAAATATCTTGCTAAATATAAATAAATATGCACATGTTTAATGATGAAACTTTATTGTGAAGTAGTAATATTACTACATTCAATCTAATAAGGTTTTCTTATTGCTGTATACTATCGCCATATATACTACTTCTAACTATTATAAGTAGTGAAAATATTATTGTAGCAGTATCTAATCTATATATTATATATAATTTTTACACAGAGTGCCTTCGAAATAGGAGTCATATTTTATGAAGACAATTGTGATGTATATTATTCATTTAACCGATCTTAAATTAATATATCTGGAGTAATGATTTCTATTACTTATTTATCTGATAAAAGTGGAATTATAATATACTATTTTTTGTAACAACTATTACGTATTTATGATTTTTGGTTATTTAAATAAATATTTTTTGTAAATTTTGCAATGCTTAAATATATATTTACATAGTTTGTTTCTTTATTTATTTTTAATCTATAGATTGGGGAGTATATACTTTATAAAATACGTTTTAACATTTCGTTTCGTTCAAATTTAGTTACTTTTTTATTCTTATGTTTATTAAAATAAAACGTATTTTGAAATGACACATAAAATTGAAAACAATTTTTAATAATGACAAATATTTTTTGTAAGATATTAATATTATATATACGTAAGTAACCCTTATACATATTTATAAATATTTAAATGACCTTGTGAAAAAAATTTAACCACTTTTTTTTTATATATATGACTCTATTCTTATTCACATTACATAATAGTCATTACGAATTTTGCGAACTATGGTTGCACGTGATTTGAGACATTTTCCTCGGTGTTTAAAATGTTAATCGAGACTTTCTAAATAATAAAGAAAGTTTGGCCGGAAGTATTGTTTTATTCTTTTACTGAATGCTACATAATCTTATGATAAACTTTTATCTGGTAGTGTATTTATGAAGAAAAACCTTCCAAATTATATATTACGTTTTTTACAGCGTATCTAAACCAAATGCCTAGAGGAGAGGTATGGAAACCAAATAACCCAATAAAGTGCAAGAATTGGAGTTGAAACGTACATTATTGTGTATTATATAATTATTATTCATTGTATAATTAATCAAATATATATGGTATTAATGTTATATTAAACTTTAATGCATTTAGAATTTTTGAAAATAATTGCAGTTGTTTTACACTGGAGTTTTTATTTAAATATATATATGTTGTTCTATAATAACCTGTGTAACAATTAAATATATATATTGTTTTGTCTTTAATATTAAAAAAATATATATTGATAACATTTAAAACAAATTCTTAATGTGCTTAAATCACTCACAAACTTCATTAAGGAAAAAAATTATTTTAGTAAATATATATGTAGTACCTGTCTGCGCAAATATTGCAGGTCAGCACAAAATAATATACATATTGATATTTATTATACAATAGTTTAATATATCGTTAACAGTAACAGAAAATTACATCATGCAATATGATATTAGTTACCTATGTCTGCATTCGTATATATATATATTGTATATTATATATAATCTAATTATATTGATTATAACCGGTGCTGAATGTTAGCTCGAATCGAACTTGAATTGTCGACTCGAATTCGAGCTCAAAAATGTATGTAGGACTTAGCTTAATCGAAAATGTCTGTAGGACTTAGCTAGAGCTTAATTCGAGCGCAAAAATGTCAGTTGGACTTAGCTAAAGCTTAATTCGAGGTAAAAATGTAAGTTAGACTTAGCTAAAGCTTAATTCTAACTCAATATGTCTGTAGGACTTAGCTAGAGCTTAATTCTAACTCGAAAATATATGTAGAACTTAGCTAGAGCTTAATTCGAGCTCCAAAATGTCTGTAGTACTTAGCTAGAGCTTAACTCGAGCTCCAAAATGTCTGTAGAACTTAGCTAGAGCTTAATTCGAACTCAAAAATGTCACTTGAACTTAGCTAAAGCTTAATTCGAACTCAAAAATGTCAGTTGGACTTAGCTAGAGCTTAATTCTAACTCTAAAATGTATGTAGAACTTAGCTAGAGCTTAATTCGAGCTCCAAAATGTCTGTAGGACTTAGCTAGAGCTTAACTCGAGCTCTAAAATGTCTGTAGGACTTTGCTAGAGCTTAATTCGAACTCAAAAATGAATGTAGGACTTAGCTAGAGCTTAATTCGAACTCAAAAATGTCAGTTGAACTTAGCTAGAGCTTAATTCGAACTCAAAAATGTCTGTAGGATTAGCTAGAACTTAATTCGAACTCAAAAATGTCAATTGGACTTAGCTAGAGCTTAATTCGAACTCTAAAATTTATGTAGAACTTAGCTATAGCTTAATTCGAGCTCCAAAATGTCTGTAGTACTTAGCTAAAGCTTAACTCGAGCTCCAAAATGTATGTAGAACTTAGCTAGAGCTTAATTCGTGCTCCAAAATGTCAGTTGGCTCGATTTTAGGTGGATTTTGACCAAAAATCGAAATCCCATTAAAACAAAAAATTATTAAAATGGAATAAGGTCAATAAAATACAAGCAATAGCTACATTATTGTATATTGTATAATCACATATTGTAGTTTATAGAAACAATATTATTCGAGCAAACAATATTGTCAGCGATATTGCTTGGAAATATATAAAAAAGTTCAAGTCATAATTGTAAAGTACAATGTGACTACTTTTGATATATCAATGAAAACACTACAACAAGCCTATGCTAACAAAAAAGATGCATTAAAATATTTAAAATATATATAAAGTATATAATAAATAATAAAATATATAATAGTTCTAACATACTGTATTTGAAGGGAGTCTATATAATATTTTTAATTTTGCATTTTACAATTTTTTATTATTGCCAAACTAATTGAGTGAAATTGATAAATTTTGTAATCAATGTTTCAAGAAATTGATTATTGACGCTTGTCAAAGTTATAAGGTCATTATCGTAAAGATAAGGTCATTACCATAGCAACTACCTAGGAGATAAACCTCTATGGTCATTACCATAGCAACTACCTAGGAGATAAACCTCTATGGTCATTACCATAGCAACTACCTAGGAGATAAACATCTATGGTCATTACCATAGATCAATTCGGAATGTAAGGAAAGTCGTATTTGATAAAATTCATTACTATATTCTTTAAAATTTTATATTACTGCAATGCCAAATTTATTATTGTTTTTAAATAATATTGTGTTACTTGATTAGCATTCACCGTTCAGCAATGACGGCGACATTGGTGAACGGTAAGTACATTGTTAAACCTTGTTAAAAATGAATAAATAATTTTATCTTTTTCTAATAACATCATCAGTTCTATAAGTTATTAAAAAATATAACTTAAAGTAAAATTAAATATCAAAAAAAATAATATTACGATCTATTTACAGAAAAATTCAATATTGAAATCCATCTAAAATAAGTCAAATTTTCAATTAAAATCGACATAAGAACGACGAACTATATTGTAGGCTACCAGTTTTCCTATTTTTTGGGAATTTTAGTTTACTTTTGAATTTTATAAAATGGCTTCCATAAAGTGAATTTTGTTGCATTAATCAACGTTATTTTTATTAATATGTATCATAGGCCAGTTTTAAATAATTGTTATATTTCCAACTGCTTAGATAAATAGACCAAATTTGGTATACGATAGTTTGCAATTCCGACCATCGACATTAGCTATGCTTCTTCAAGAAGGTTAAATGAAATATATATAAGGAAATATATAGCCCAAGATTTGTCTCATTAAAATCAGAATATGCTGTTAAGTAAGAAAAACGATGCGGTCGCAATAATGAAAGCTAAAAACAAAGCTAAAAAATTAGACTATTGAAATGTTTACAAAAACGCAGAAAATAACGAAAATTATGTGAAATAAGCCCCCAAGAATAAAAACTTCTCACATTAGAAAATTAATTATATATAACAACCATATGCAATGGTTAATAACATTTTAAGATGTAGCGCTAATACTACTTTGAAATATTACTGGTATATGAAATATGTAATCAAAATGTTGTGAATATTTCCAAATGGTTAATTTAAAATGATAAAGGAACAAAAATTTATTTAAAAACTCTTTCCTATGGTTCGTATTTTTGAAATAATAATAATGTTGACATTTTTTATGACAATATTATGACATTTATAATTTTTTTATATAATATATATATATATATATATATAATATATAAAATTTTTATGACAATATTTTGACAATATTACATATTGCAACTATTACTCCAGTAAATAGCCTATATTTTCAAATATTTAGTTTGTTTAGGAATTAATACCAATCTTGAAATAGTTAGGAATTACGTATTTATAAATTTATATACCAATATAATACAGCCATATATGCAGTAATGTTTCAAAATAATTTTAACGTTATATCTTATAAATTTCATGGAATCTTATAAATCCTTAGAATTTAATAGAACTTTTAGGATTTACATATCCTGTTGGTTTCAGGAGTATACTAGCCTCAGGTAACTCTGCTAGGCCCTAACCTTTTCTATCTCTTCGTATCCTCACTCATTAAATCCCATTGTGAAGACAACTTAATGGTAAATACGTCGATGATGCTGCTTATATTAGTACCAAATGCTTTTTCTGACTATGAAAGACAAAAATCACTTCAGAACATAAAAATATTTTAAACTGGCATGGTCTGATGACAACAAATTGCCCAATAATATAAAAATGTGTTTCTATGAATTCCTCAAAAATCTACATTTTTAATTCACCAAACTTGTAGGCATTTAACAATTTTCCTATTTAAATATCTTGGGATTTCCTATAACAATCCCTTGAAATGGAAAAAGACACATACTGTATATTGTAGCTCAGCCATTATATCAAACAAGCTTCACAAATTAGTGCTCTATATATTCTACGCTGATTGAAACCATTAGTTAAAAATGTTTAAATAAAAAAAGTTAAGATCTTATAAATTATGCTGAATAAATAATGTGTTTATGATATTTCTCTTGGGGAGTCATTGGAAAAGATATATTTATAATTTATTATAAGTTTATATATATTATTTACTTCAAGCATTTTACAAAATATCTTAAAATTTATAGCTGTTTTAAATTTATACGGTTTACACAATTTATATACAATACAAATTTAGAATATATTGAAATGACAGGTTCTAACAGCATAGGCTACAATAAATATATTTCGAATAATATTTTCTGAATAAATATATATTTAGTATTTAACCTTATTGGTCATTAGGAATGCAAAACAACTTGTATATATTACTGAGGAATCAGCAATTAATGTATCAATTAAATACTTTTACATATTAATTAACATTTTATAAAAACTTCAAATTAATTAATAATTAATTAAGCTAAATGTATACGCTATTTATTTCACAATACAAACATAGGAATCAAAATATAATGTATATTATATTATGAATTTTACTCGCAACTGATATTTATTTTGAAACTATAATTAATAATATTAATTAATAATAATAGTTATAGTTTCAAAATAAATATTCAAAAAAATTATTCAATCTTTTTTTAAAAATAATTTTAAACGATAAGTAAAAAGCGTAATACATTAAAGTATTACGCTTTTTACTTATCACTTAAAATTATTAAAAAAAATTATTGTGTGAACTCTGTGAAACATGCAAAATAGATATAAATTACTATTCACTATAAAAGTGTTTAGGCAAATATAATATGTAGTTATAATAATGTATTAATAATACAGTATCAAGAATATTTCTTAATGATTCGATGTTTGTTTTACTATATCAATTAAATGCACTGTTAAAGTTGACGCGCTTTAAACAACGGAATTTTAGAATATCAGCTGATCAAATTGGTTAAAATTCATTCATGTTGTTCATAATATAGTTATCTTTATAAACGTTTATTGGATTCCTTCATATATTTCTTTACACATGCATGAAAGTAGTTCAGAATCATCAATTGAACATGGGACATACCCCTCAGTGATTAATTTATATGCTGTTGCTGGAAAGCAACATGCACCATCAGCATCAACTAATCAAGGTGTCCATTTTTCAAATAAACATGCTGACTTTATTTCTAAAACGAATGATTCTGAAAGTACGTTCTATGAACTATCAAATGTTTCAACAGCAACTCCAGCAGCAACTATATATGCAAATAGTGCAGCTAATACCTATATTCCAATTAAACAATCTAATTCTGGATCAGATTCTGATTCTAGTGATACAATACCTGAACTTCCTAGAAGAAGAAAAAGTACAACAAGTACTAGCAGCAACAGCAGTTCCAATGAAAAACTTGCAGAAAGGTAACAATTATGCATTTAAAAATATGTATTTTATAGCACATTAATAATAACATTATAATTTTACTAAATAATAAAATAAATGCTTAATATTTAGTATTAATGTTAAAAATATAGAATTTTACAAAAGCCTATAATAATTATTTATTTAAATTATAATAGTAATCTGATTATATAATTATCTATTAGCAATGGCTGCAATAAAAGGAGCTAAATATATTTATATGGCAGTATTTTTTGTGTTTGAAAAACCTCCAAATTTTAAAATAATAATTAAACATTTATTAGACTAGCAGAAACAAATGTATTTTAAAAGTAGTATTTTTTGTATTATACTCTTTAAATAAAATTTATAAATAATATATTTTAAATTAATGTAAAGATAATATTTACAAATAATTTTTATATCAAATTTAACAAACTTCTACTATACCATTTAAAATATTACAATTCTTCATTTAGCTTTTCATTAAATAATCATTTAGCATAAGAATATGCTATACATTTATACTAACTAAATAAAAGGTATATATTGATTGATTATATTTCCAATACATACATTTTTTGAACCTCAGTAATAAAATTCAGGGCTGTCTGCCCCTTTATATTATTTAAATTTCACATACTAACTTCTATTAATTATTCAGTGAATGATTGAAAAGGTAATATAGCATAATATCAATATGTGTAATAAAAGTTTAGTTAAATGGTCTTATACTACCTAAGTCTAAGTTCACTACTTTTTGAGGTAAAAAATATTATAAACTGTTATTTAATTATTTAACTTTAGTACATTACCCTTTAAAATATATTTTAAAATAATCAATAATTAGCAAACATATAATCTAAACATAGAAATATCAAATTTTTATTTAATTATAATATTATAGTACCATTACCCATTTTACTAAATAATTTATATTTCAGAATTTCTTAATTATTTCAAATATATTTATGAAAATTAAAGCAGATTTTAAAATGGTTAATTCCAATCTTTACAAATGTTTTCAAATTTTAAAATGTTTCAAACAAATTGAAAAGATTGATATAAATATAGGGAAACATATAAATATGTCATTATAATTGTTTCATAAATCTCAATAATTTAAATTTTATAATTAAATATTTCTCAATTTAATTATACATTATATTAGGAGATATTTAAGCTTATTATTATTTAAGTATTTTAATAAATATATTAATTACTGAATTAATTACATAATGATATATACATAAAATCAATATCCCATTTAAAAAAATAAATATATAGCTATGGATACCATCTTTATTATTATTATTATAAGTTTACAAAATATATTTTATAAATTATTTTCTAAAATTTAAATAATATACAATAATATTTAGGTATGTATATACTTTGGTACATATTATACCAAATTATATATATGTAATTTGTAATTCTGAAGACAGAATATGGCGACTGTACAAAAGACATCGCAACATGCATCACCATGCGAAAGAAAAGAATGACTGAACTCAGCCCTCTCTGGAAAGATCGAAGTTTAACTCACACACTCAAAATTAGACTGGTAAAAACCCTCATATGGACAGTGATCTCATACTGTTCTGAGGCTTGGACACTGAAACTGAAAGACGAAAAGAAGATTGAGTCAGCAGAAATGTAGACAACTGCTCTGAGTTAGCTGGCAAGAAAGAAGAACCAATGTGAGCATCCTACAAGAATTGAGATTACAAAGAGGCCTTCTATATCATATCAGAAAACGAAAGCTCTCCTATTATGGACACATGTGTCATCCAAGTGGCTGCCAAATAACAAAAACCATTGTACAAGGACATCTGGATGGAAGACAGAGACAAGGACGGCCAAGATTTCAATACTGCGACAACATTAAGAAGTGTTTGGGACACTCAATGGAATGGTGCTCCCACGTGACCCAAGATCGCTGAGTTTGGAGGTCTGTTGTGAACTGGACAAGGTTGATGGCCAATGATGTTTATACCCTGATTAATAACAACAATATATGTAATATATACCCAATCTACAATTTATAGAAATCCATTAAGGTTAATTTTTTACTTATTAATCAAATATCGTTTTTTTATTAGTTTAAAGATTAATGTATTATTTATTTAAAAAATTTATAATGCATTTTGTTATTAATTAAAATGTATGATTCAAATTATTATATACTGATTTGGTAGATGTTACCAGCTAACAAGTCATATCTAAGCTTCTATTAATAGTGGATTGTTATATATATATATATATATACTTAAAATAAAATTGACCAACTTATTAAACAATTTAAATTTAAAAAGATGTGATAATTATTTCTTGGCATATACTATTAATATTAAATTATTATTGTTATTTTAAAATTATAATTAATTTTAAGAATGTTATTTATTAAACAGAAGTAGTATTACTTAGCCTACTTTATTTAATAGTTTATGATATTTATTTAAATCAAAAGCATGTATAATATATATACTCATTATACAATTTGACATCATTCATGTACTATGCCCACTAAATCAGTAATAGTTCATTATATCCCCTTTTCACCATATTTAGCAAAGTACTTAATTTAAAAATGTATATAACCTAGCTATACAGGGTATCCCGGAAGTTATGAGTTATAATAAATGTTAAAAGTGCAAAGGTAATATTAATTTTATTATTAAATAAAATTATTATTGTAATAAATGCATCAATGTCATGTGAATAATTTATAAACATACAATAAATGTTCAAAATATATACTTATATTATTATTAGAATATTTGAATATTCAGTATTAATAAAAAATATTTTGTGATGCTGTAAGATCTAAAAACTGAATTATTTTCATTTATCAATAATTGTTTAAATTAATGCATTTTGAATAGATATGATAGGGGGCACATATAACAGTGGGCACAGACTTGACTGGAGGGGCACATCTACAGTTATGATTATGATAACTACTATAAATTAGATCAATGTTAAGCATTTATAATTACACTATTTTGCAATTGTCTCGTTTTCTCTAGTAGGGCACCATAATAATTTACTATCTTCATATAGTGCATATGCCTGTGGGTGCCCTTGTATAAAACTAACTCTTTTTTGGTAGATCGATGTTCAGATGTTTTTGCTATAGGTACCAATATCTTAACTTAATTTTCTTGCAAACTCTTTGGATAGTCTAATTGGCAAACCACAGGTATTCATACCGAAATGATCTAAATAATATGCAAACTACTATATTTAATTAATTAATTGAAATTAATATCATACTGGAAATTTCCTGTAGTGCATGGATTTTGGGACATCATGTACAATATATATTGAACAATCGAAGATTATTATGTAATATGTTTTTATATTTGACAATAGACAATACTGCTATGATGATATATTTTATTTTACTTCAAAATATACAAAGCTAAAGGCAATATATTATTGCTGACTGTGATATATATACTATATTAAATATAATTGAAATTTTACATATATAATATTTTATATTAAAAGAAAAATTATATACTTGATGATATTTTATCAACATACTTTGGATTTGGAGTATGTTATAAGTATGTAATTATTTAATTATTTAATTAATTTATATAATATAATTTGTCAAAACACAAGTTCAATATATTCTATCATTATATAATCGCCATCAGCAGCGAACTGTAGACTTGTCATACGTTGATCTTATTTTTTATTCCACTACTATTCTTGCCCTTGAACATTATTCAAGGGAGGTGAGCTCATTTAACATATATTACTTTAACCATTTCATTACTATTGTTCATTATTTATATATATATTATTAATATATATATATATCATTTTCTACAAGAGTAGTATAATACTTTGTATTAATTTAGTATAATTGATCATTAAAACAATGATACATAACATATTGTACTAAATTTTTATCACTCATTGATTCATTTTGTATATTGTTAATATTTTATAAATAATTAGACTGCAGTTACTCCCTTCTTAACAAACCATTAAAGTATCGTCCAAATTGTATATTTGGTAAAATAAGGCAAACATTTGCAAGCAATATGATGGATGCTATATTTTCGGTTACCTTTTATCTATATACTTTCATTAATTTATGAATAATTTTATTAGATTGTGTTTTTATGTCATCAATTGAATTGATTGATATTTGCTTAAAAATGAGTAAATTTATTAATTACCTAAAATAGGAATTACGGTTTAATTCAACCAAATTCCACATTTTACCACTAAAAGAATTTTCTATTGTTTATGTTTCATCTATATGCATACAATATTTTGATTCGTGTGCTTTATGGATGTTACTTTATGTACGAATCCAAGTATTGCAATGTAGAAACGATAAAAGCGTTAAAATGAATAAAATAAAATTTGTTTATATTATTATAATTATTAATAAATTTATATTGTTACAAGATAACTTTAGTTTCAGTACATGTTACTAAATTGATATTTAAATTATTTTACGTTATTATTATATATGACATGCTCTCAGTAACAAAATAAATATTTCTCTAGGACAAATAATGATAAAATATTCAACTAGTTATTATGTATAGCTGTAAATATTGTACCTTACATGACTTTTAGATGACTTTTATGACATGACTACTGTTCTAATGTCATTCTGATTCAACCTGTAGATATCTACATTCTATATCTTATTTCCGTAGATAAATTAACATTATATTACAGAGCTAAATAAGGCTATTATACACGAAATTTAAAATCAATAAAAACGGTTTAAATATGCAAATTTATATATCATAGAGTTTTTAATCATGAACATAACATTTCTATAACATCAGAGGTGGCTGAACAGTGGCCCTCACTTCAACAAACATTATTATTGGGGAGCCTAAACAATCTTTTGCACTCAACAAAAGTTATTTGTTATAAAACAGTGTCATACTTTTACATCGTCTTCTTATTTATGGAAGGTAAGTTTAGATGGCCTCCTCAACAATGAACATTATTAGTATGAATTCATTCTTTTTTAAATAAAACCATGACTGATATGATCAGTCATGGTTTTATTTAAAAAAGATCGAACAATTTTTATTTATTTATTTAACGATGTAATACTATAGTTTTTAGGAGCAAAACGTAGTAATTAACAAAAGAGAAACTGTCTATAATATACAGTGTCATGTTATAAGAGGCTTTTCCTGCGACATGATGCAGATTGTTTCTATTGTTCTTAGAATATAAATAAAATAGACGAACAATTCCACATTTAGTTTATTAATCAGATTCTGTTTTAAATAAAGTCATCACTATAATATTACATAATTTATGTTAACATGTCAACACATATCTGTATCTGTCTATTTCAGACAAAAAGGTTTCATTTACATTAAAACGAAAGGGTAGGTTGGCATATTTGTACTTGGAATTTTTTCTAACAGATATTGAGAATAAACAATGCAATGGAGTTGTTGAAAGAGCACACAAATTTCCAGAATATAACTAAATACTGTCAATGTTTCCTCAACATTTACTGTTACCGTGCAAAACTCACTTCCACCTCCCCCTTCCCCACTCCATCCAGAATTCACGCGGCGCGCATACGTGCAGCTCTGCCCACCCCAACTCCCCCGGGGGGGACTCTCCAGTCGGGCGGTGGTGGTGGTGGTGGCGGCGGCCCCCTTTACCTCCATCATCACCACCTGCTGCACCACTTCCCGCAGGTCCACGCACCCATGGTCGTGCAGCCGCTGAACATTGTCGCCTCCCCGTCGCCCAGCTCCAATACAGTGAGTTCGGCGGCGGGCAGTGCTGTGACCGTGCGCAGACAGCAGCAACTGCTGCAGAGCAGACAGATGGTGAGCCAACTGGTCAGTCTGCAGGGGCGGATTGAGACCAGTTTGACGCAGGCGGTCAATCGAGTGACGTTGCGAAATCATGCTGCCGATTCAGGTGAGGTATCTAATCGAGTTGCAAAGACTGATTTTATCAAAATAAAAATGCTATTTCAAAATAGTTGTTATATCGTAATCGAAACTTAGTGGTGATTGAAAATAATTTTAGACTGGCGACGCATTATAGATATAGTAGCAATTGTTTTCAATGGACATGTTTTTCTCACTGCCTTTTCCACTGTTTCTTTTATTTTGTATAATATTTAGTGAATATGAGGTCATCCAACCAGATTTAGTGTCAGAAATGCTTGATCAATGATGATATATTAAATACAATTCTAATCTCCATAAGTATATCTGCCAGTCGAAAAGATGGCCACTCACTTGTCTTTATAGTTCCATTATTTAAGTGGTTATGAGTACACAGGTTTTAATTCTAAATTTACTATTATATCTTTTGATTTTTGTCAATTCTCCAGTTCCTTGATTCAAAATTGAATGACACTGTTGCTATCTCTGTTTTTTAAGAGTGTTCCCTGCATTATTCTGTTTTTTTAACGTTTACTGAGTTTTTCTTTCTAAATAAATTTATACAAAAATGAGGCTGTATAGTGTGTTTCGTCCTGGACATGACATTAAATAGTACTAACTGTATTGTTAATATAAAAAAACATTTAACTAATTCTTCTGTTTTGTGCTACATTCTTCAAAATGTTTTCGAATTTTCTTAAAATACGATTCAAATATCATCAGTATACTAAGAAGAATACGGGTATATGATAAGAAGCGAAACCAAGAAGCTAATAATATGATTGAGAAGAATAGCTTCTTCTCAACATTGTCAAATAAAATTAAAATAAATTCGAGCGCAAAATCGAGCGCAAAAGAGGCGTTAAAAAAGACAACATGAATCGAAATTCAAGGAAACAGTGATTCTGTCTTTAGGCAGAGAAGGCCTTGTATGCAATAAAATTTCGGTTCATTGTCAGAAACTGCTGTAAAAGAAACCGCCATTTTAACCGAATAGAGTCATTTTATCATTTGATAACTGAATTGATAAAAAGCAATAGATTCAGCATTCAGTTAAAACTATAATTATAATTGGATCAAGTGACTCTCTTGCCAGTAATTTAAAACATATTAATACACTTCTTTATACCCTTACTGTTATTGTTATGTTCCCGTGTTTTTTTAGGAAAATGGAGAATATACATATATCATTTTAATCTGACCTATATTTTAACTTGCTGGATGAAATTAAAACGAATGAGTACAGTTTACCGGTTTCCATATAAGGAACGGATAACCCTTCAAAACTACTGTTATTATTAGCTATATTGCCCTAAGTATAGGTATTTATATTAGTATAGGTATATCGGTATATCGGTATAGGTATATATTGGTGTATGTATACCATACATATGTATCGGTGTATAATTCTGTCAATTTAAATTAGCGTGATTAAAATAGTTATTGTTCCACTTCTCCAAAATAAAATATTATGATAATTATTATTTTGTTGCCGATATGTCTTGTTCTTGTTTTGTGCATCACATACTAGGCATACTTGATATTTTGTTGATATTTACAAATTTATTATTTAATTATGTTAATATTTATATTTGTTGGGGATGTTGCTTGTTATACTTAACATTAAACATTTTAAACAACGAAATTTTAGTGCCTTTTGAAAAAAAGCTGTTTGTAGCAGACTATGTTATAACAAGATGTTTTATTTTTAAGGGATTTAGATTTTTAAACATTTTTCTTATCTTTTCTGTTGTATTCATATTATGAAATATACTTTTATTTTAATTGACAATTTAAGTCTTTTCAACCAGCTCCATATAATATTTACCTCAACTTTAGGTATAAGCAACACGAGTGGTGAGACTCAGAGCTCGACAGAGTTTCATCAGCGAAACCTGGACAGTCAGTTTGGAGGGTCAAATCACTCAGACCCACTGCCGGCGCCTGCCCCACCAATGCCCCATTCTATACTTAAAGGGTCACGTGACCACCAGACAGCCAATCAGATGGAAGCAGCATTCAAGTGAGCTCTTTAAATAGTTGTGTTAACACTATATTTTCCTATGAGTTGTAATGAATTATAAATTCAAATTTATTATATTCGAGTTTTAATTTATATGGACTTTATTTTATTATACATTATAAATATATAATATATACATATATATATATATTCGACACCATGCACCCTCAAGCATCATGTTATTTTAATTTTATTTTATTATAGGATATACTGTTTTTTTAAGATAATCTTTTTCATTTGCTCCAATGTGTGAAACTTTTGTCTTCGTAATCTCCTTCTTAATTATTATTAATTAATTAGTATAAATATATAATACTTTACGTACGGACAATTAAGTGTATTACTGTACTTTGCTTTGATAAACAGAGAAAAAATGGTTGTTGGTATAGATAATCACATCAATTTAAAAGCTGTGTATAAGTACTTTTAGGCACATCAGCGTTCAATCAATCATTAAAGAAAGTGTCGCTGTATATAATTAATTTGAAAGTGTCTGATTGAAATGCCACATTGTAAAAATATGTTTGATATTTCATACCAGCTATACTTGTCTTATATCCCATAGTTAACTACGAACATGTTTATAATAGCCCCACACATGTTCTGCCTACTGTTTTGAATTATTTAGTCTTTGAGTTTATTACCTCCATATATATTTCTAACTAATTTTACTTTTCGTCGAATAGGCAATATGCACATGTCAGCATTATAGTTTTATATGTTGCAAATGGTGTCGAAAACGAACCGTCTATTTTTATTTTACCCGCAAAACCACATAATATTTTCTCAAGTGTAGATTTAATATAAATGTTCCATTAGGGAAAACTTTCTCACTTGATCTTAAGAAGCAGGCTTGGGTGTACCTGCCAACTCTCTTCATTTCTGGTCGGTTTCACCTCGGGCAATTCTGATATAAATGCTAAATTTATTCATTTTCTAGTTGACAGGAATTTCCAGTTGTTTTGTTGTTGTTGTAGTTTTGAGCTGCGTGTCAGCGGTTATTACGGAGCTGAGTTAATGAAATTGTCAGTATAAAGCAGATATTTATCATTCCAGACACATCTGATGACAGTTGACGTCTACACAACAACGTTTTGTCTGTGGGCAAATTCAATAGTTATTGTGGTCTTATTAGAGGTTATGTTTAGTTGGCATTTAGTTAATATTATTTTGATACTATCCATATGCTGTAAGTAACAAAACAATTACACAAAGCGCCTTTGTATCAATAAATACTTGTTTTGTCATGTTTGTGAATTCTTTCATATACGTAAAAAACGTTTATCGTTCCATCGTGTTTAACTATTTTAATAAAAATTAGATATTATATTAAAATAGTTATGTATAATATTGCAATTATCTGAAGGCAAATATAGTACATATTATGACAATGTTGTAATTTTCAACAATTCTTGCCTTTTTATCTTAAGGTGTCGAGTTTTATCTGTTTATTATGTATATTACAATCAAAATTTGGTGGCACCTACCTTTTTCCAAGAACATAATACGTTATTAACCTGACACTGATTTTTTTAAGTTATATTGGGCTATTTAAGGCGAGGTTAGTTCGATAAGAGATATTTTTATGAAATTATCTCATTTGAAAGATTATACTATTTCATACGTAGGGCCTATATGGTAGCGCAAATCAGTTTACTATTGTCAAGAGTACAATAAATTACTCGATCGCCTTACCTTCAGCTTCTGGTACCTCCAAGCTACAAACGCACCATGCACACTACACTAATTATTAAAAAAAGTTGCACACAATTTTATTTTATTTGTACAAAGTAATATTTATCCATTTCAATTTTATGAGGTTTTGGCCAAATTAGTTTCATATTCATTTTATTTATTGTTGTATTTTTATATGTACTCTCATCGTGTTGCAAGTATAACCAATCTATGAAGTATAGTATTAAAAGTAAGAATTATTTAGTATTGTAAAAGTATGTTAAAAGACTTAGTAGTTCACATATGGCAATATACTCGAAAATAATCCAATCTGACTATTGTTCACCAACATATTATTTTTCATTTGATTGCAATCAATATTTGTTTTCATTGTATTAAAATGTATTATAACTATTTTTGCTATAAACTACATTTCCATAACAATTCTCTGTAATTGTGAAAATCTTGTATGTCAATTGGTGCCAAAAAATATGATTGGTTGAAGTTATTTTTGAAACAGTAATTAGCTAATTATTCTGACAATGTGAGATCTAGTTAGACTTCACATAATATATTAATTAAATTTACAGGAGAAAAAAATTGCTGTAGTTGTCATTATATATTGTTGTATCTGTGGAAGGCTACGAAATGTAAAGGAATTGGTCTCTGAGTTTACTGTAAATTATTAGAATAAACTTTATATTTTTAAGTATCACTAATGGTTAAATATTGTCATTCGATCTGACGTTTGCTTCAAAATATTGCTCTTTTGCTTAGGGGGTTTTTATTATCAAAATATTGATGGCTTTAGTTTTAATATGATATATCGAGAACTGCGCGTCTTGTACTTATAAAAAAAGAAGTTTATTTTATGCGTATTTTGATTTTCTGAAGGAAAGGTATGAATAACTTTATTGCGACTTTGTATAGATGAATCCTTCTAAATTATATTGAAATATTGATAATAAAGTATTTTTAATAATATAAGAGTGTTCATAGGTAAAGCTTAAATATCCGCGAATGAAAGCTTTAATAAAATTAAACATTGAAACAAAATCTCTCTGTTGACTATAAATATTAACAAGACGGATACATATAGTTTCATGAATTTTATATTGTTTATAGGTGTGCTGCTTTCAGAAAATGGTAGACTTCAGACAACCTCCAAAAAAATATTTCAATTGGTTTTATAATTCAGAATATTTATGCCAATATATCTAAGAGTGTCTTGAAAGCCACCAACTGGGGAATTCTATATATATATATATTGATAAATTTGAAAATGGAAATACAGCTTTTGTCTATATTTAAGGGGCGGCAACATTAATTCTATTTTATATGTTTTCGCATTTATAAAAAATATTTAATCTATTTATTTTAAAAGTATCTCGATAATGATATTTATATTAGTGATGTTACATGAAAACTGTTTAAAGTTTTTAAGAATTGTCAATGCCTATCCATATGAAAAAATAATTCTAAACTTTTTTATCCGATAAATCTATGAAAAATATGCTAAATTTGAAACTTATATAAGATTTGACTAATATAATGTGTGAATCGATTTATTTAGTATTTGCTCGATTAATTTTTTATCGAATGTTTTTTTTTCGTGTGGTTATATTTAACGTAAATAATTTTTACGATACCGTATATCATAGTACATTATGTTAAATGGCTTTTTCTATGAGTTATATTTGAATTTGTGAGTTTTTTGTGATTTATAAAAATATATTGCACCCATTTATTAATTAACAAGATAAATGTGTTATTGGATCATTTTAATTACTTGTACATAATGCAGTAACACTTATTTAATTAATTTTTAGAAAATTGTATATTTACTTATTTGTAAATTATATAATTGAACTATAGATCTAATGTTAATGTCAAATTATTTGTTGTGCTAAAGAACTCTTTTAGTCATCATTCCGTCTAATAGTAGACTGAATACATGTTGTACATTATTATAATTTTGAACAAAATAAGTCGAGCAATTATTTTTAATGTCAAAGTTAAAATATATACAGTAAATTAAAAAAGTACACGTTAAAATATATACTGCACAGTCAATTAAAATATATTAGTTAAAATATATACAATAAATTAAAACTATTCAAGTTAAATTATATACAGCAAGTTAAAAAATGTAGTTATTTATATTTTATTATGGTTATACTGGTCTAATAAAGGACGAAGCCTTGTATTCTTAAAATATATGTTAAGTTTTCTATATGTCTTTATTCTAGTCATTTAACAAAACATTATTATACAAATTCCATCCAAATGTTAACATTTTAGATGCTATGGATTTCATTTTTGTCCCTTTTACGTTTAACAACAAGTTGACAAGACTAGAACAGTGTGCGCACAGACTCTCGAAAACACTCGAAAAAAATTTCATTTTCGAGGGTAACGAAAACCTTTGAAAATCACTATATTTTAAAACTACCCTCGAATATAATGTTAGTGGATTTAAAATTTTTTTATGATACTTATTTTTCCAAATACTGTTACAAAATATTGCAAAATTATTATTTTTTAAATATCTATAAAACGTCTGAAAAATACACTCGAAAACCCTCAAATTTGGTTTGGTCTGTGGCTAGACTTACAGACTAAACCAAAAACTTAGAATAGCATTTTATCTGAAATATGAATATTTGTATTATTGTTAATTCTTATAAACATTATCACATTTTAATATATATAATACGTCGTATATTCCGTATGCGTTTCTCTTTTGTACATTTATATAATATATTGTAAAAATTATTAGCGTCATTTTCAATCATATTATTTTACTTGCGTTTTAACTCAACTTTAATTTTAGTATATCTATTTAAATTATAACTAAGCCTATGTATATACACTACTGCAGTAATTCAAATTTTATACGGAAAATGAGATGATTTATTTATTTAAAGGTTGTTTGTCTTTATATGTGAAATGTAAGTAATCTGAACTTGACGATTAAATTTGTCGGCTGTAGTTTTGGAAAATGTTACAATGCCTGCTGTGATGAAGTAAAGTTAGCTCCCATATCTATAAAACTATAAATAAGTAATTAAGTTAATAGACTTCCTTGTCAACATAATTTACTCACATCACGACATGTTCAACCTCACTCATCATGATTCTGTACCATTCCACTCACCATTTATCCCATAAATAATTGATCCACCCAGTTAAAGAATCGAATTTATTTATCGCATTTTCACCTGTTCCCTTGTTACATATGTATATGTAACTATATCATAATATACCCGGTCAACTTGCAGAGCCTGTTTGTTCAACCTACTCTCTCTGATGTACGGCATGTTACTGATGGCACTGGGGATTCTGCTGCCATTGACGGAGCTGGCTGCAGATGATGTCCCACTCCATGCCTATGAGGTGGGCGTTTATTTGTCACTTTGAAACTTTTGGATTGCAGGCCACTATATGTAATATAGGTGTATGATACAACACATTTGTATTTGTAATTAAGTTTATATTTGGCAAAATATGTAGTTTTAAGAAGAAAAACTTTCATCTAAATATTTATAATTTTATTTCTGACTTCTATTTATAAATACTTTTTACAAAAAAATACGATTACTGCAAAGCATTTCTAAGGAACACTCAATTTTAACTATGATATCTTCGACAATTGGGAATGTGTTAAAAAATGTATAAGACCAGACCAAACCTACCCAAAGGGGGGGATTCCCCCTCCCTCTGTCAAAGCGAAAGAGAAATAAATAGGGAGGCGGGGTAAGTAAAGATAAAAAGAAAAGGGAGTGGAGGGAAACAAGGGGTAGGGGAGAGGAGGAGGAGGGTGTTCATATTGGAATTACTTCGTCCCTGAAAAAAACTGCAGAGCAGGTTATGACCAAACTGAACAGCTCCCCCTTTTTCTCCCCCTCTTCCGCTATTTAGCTTCCTTTCACCCTTTTTTATGATTTAAAGGGAGGCCACGTACCACCTGTGTCCCCTGTACAGGATTAAACTAGACCACATTGTTACGCGGTTTGGGTATTTTAAAGGCACCCTTTCGATTATGCAAGCTCATATCGTCGGTCACATTATTACATAATGGTGTATCTATCTATATTTTTACAATATTTGATTATTGTATAGGAATGGGTTAGTTTCGTTGTATTATTATGTGTTTATACCTACTTTCCTTTTAAAATGATTTCTAAACAAATTGTATCCACATATATCAATGTTTATTATTTTTTATGCTTAATTAAGGTCATAAAATTGCTATGAATTGCATTTGTCACAAGTAATGAAACGCAATTGTCACAAGAAAAATATATACGCTTTCTTCCGGAGCGTGACTTCTGAAACATTTTTTTATCGACGATATCTTTAGACTCACAAAGTTTATATATTTAAGTTTACTTTAATGTTTTGTAGAATTTGTGACTAATTCTGTGTATTTAAAAAACTCCCTATACAACAGTATAATAATAGTTTAATGGAAAAAACTGTTCGAAACTTTTTTTTTAGTAAAAATTGGTTTAGTTTTGATCTGAAATATAATTACAATCTTGTATTTATAAGCAGCGCTATAATGCGTAATTACAAATGTCATTTATTTCCTCACACATTGTAGTAATATTTAACATATTATGTATATAATGTACAAATATCTTGTACTTTGTTGACAAAACAGTGTTGTACTGGCAAGACATATAAAAATGTATAATTTTTATATATACTATTTTAAATAAGCCTTCGTTTGATTTATTTTGTAATATAATATTAACTCAGTCAATTTAGTCGTATAGATGTTTATCGATTCGAATATCATTGCAACTGTTCCTTTTTTACATTCTTATGGCAAAACTTTTCGCAACAATAATTTAGTTATTGATGCGATTTTTTGTCTCAAATGAGTTCTTTTAATTATTCAATTGTTATGTTAAGTATCGCTTGGGCAGAGAAGATTCCGTTTTTTAATTGATTGATTGTTTGATTGATTAATATGCTTTTATTTTGTTTCATTGTGTATTATGCAGTTGCAAATTAATTTTTGTTCACTGCATTACTGCTTTGTTAGTATTGCCGTGTTTTATGTTATTACTTTGTAATATGCAAAACGTTAAAACTTAGTTACACACACAATAAACTGCACAATTTGAGCTATAAAGAGGCATTTTTTAAAATAAACTTCATAACCGCATATCCCTCTGTATAATTACAATAATAAGGTCATCTTCAACGTCACATCCAATGCTCCCTTTATTAGTTTTCGATGATCTCTTCCTTTCATCACTATATCAAGTGCCTTCTGCCGCCTCGTTCCGATATCCGATTGCAGCGGCCTAATAGACATTTTGTCGGCACTTAAGGACTTGTTTACCACTGCCTTGTTGCCACACGAAGGGCGTATATCGTATGTCGTAGAAATCAATGTGGAGACAAACTGCTCCATTTCATGCATGCTATAATGCTGCGGCAAGAAAATATATAGGAGGCGTTTTGCTTTTTCTAGGGATCCAGGCTTTGATCCTTTATCCTGTTCCCCTATATAGCCTGATCTTGTGTAGCTTTTTCTAAATTGAAATTGAATATAACTTATTTTTTTATGTAAATTGTTATCAGTTAGTGGCTCTATTATGCTGCTTACCCTTGATGCTGTTGTTATTAGTGGGTGGCGGCTTTTCGAGGGATCCACGAGCCAACTTTTATTTTTAGGCTATAGTTTTTTGGATTACTATTATTTTATACCACGCGAAATAGAATTTCGGTTATACAGTTTTAAAATAGTATTATCAATCGATTTTGTATGTATCAATAATTAGTTTCTTCTTAATGTGACGTTTTATTATGGATATAATTTTTTTATATATGTATAGATCGAAATAAAATTGAGTTCTGGTGAAATTGATTTTGTTGACATAATGATCCGAGACTTAATTTTTCCGTTTAATTATTCTTTATTAATTGCTTTTATTAATGGACTGATATTACTCTTAAATGTTATAATGGTATTTTTTGTTATAATTTTCTGGATGCTATTATCACCTCTATTTCAGCACTGAGTACTTTTATATTTAGTTAATGTTTAATTAATTACAAAAAGCCAATCGTTTTCTGATATAAAATATGGTTCAAAGTAATATGTTTATTTTATTAGAATAAAAAATATTATTCTAGTACATTAACAAAGGTGTTATAATATAATCGTAAATATAAGGGTTATTTAAACAATGTCCGCACCTTATATATAAGATACATGAGATATATGAGATACATACAATGTATGTCTTTACTATGAATATAGTATATGAACTACTTACTAATTAGACACCAATACTATAATAATACTTCTATTAACAAATATTTTTTATTTATCATTTAAAATCATGAAATTCTAAAAGTTTAACACCTAAAAAATCGAATATGATAAAAATTAATTGTAAGTTACTTTTAAAATTAACCAGTCGTTAACTGAGGGAGCACAGGGCTCAATTGAGGAAGCGTATGTGTGTATCTTCTGCATAATTACGAAGGTCAACATGATGCCTTGAATGTGTTTCGTTATATGTAAAACTTTGAAATAATATAAGGGTTCCAAAACCAATATTTTATCTGTGGTACACCGACCTCAAAGATTGTTGTATTTTATATGTGGTACACCGACCTCGAAGATTGTAGTATTTTGAAAGCATCCGTATTCGTGGAACTCCTCCATTTATGGGGTAAGTAGAGTGAAGACAAGACGGTCGAAAAGAACATTGTAGCATATACTGTGTCAATTGCGGCGGTTATATGTCTAGACTTATGATAGATGAGGCATGTGTTTTGTCAGTTGATTTTTTAAGCTCATCTATACCCTTTTTGATAGCGCAGTTTCTGCAGTGCTGCTGTTTTTGCTTATATGTGCTAATTCGAAATTATTTGCTTTACTTGTTGAGTGAATAACTAGTAGTTTAAAAATTGTGTTTAAATTCGAAATCGGACCATATAGTTTGAAGGATCATGGATATCTGAACCGTTTTTCTTTAACAAAGAATGGACTTGTTCTAACTAACATTTAGTAATTTATTTAAATATGTATCAAAAAGCAATTAGGAATAAATTAAAGCATATTCGTAACAAATGAAAAATAACTGTGTTGAAAAAAATGGTGTTATACCTTTAATATATTAAAATAAATATTTAATAATTATGGGAATTTATTTTTATAATTTTCCTCGAGTCTTGTAGCAAACTGAGGAATACAGAAGTGACACTTACCAATCCATTAAATCTAACCTCATAACACTAATTTGAATTCTGAATTTGACGAAAACTACGAATATTATTTGGGGAGCTACTTTAAGAGATATCTTCCATTATTTATGTTAACGCAGTCACTCGAAGTAAAAAAAGAAGGTTCAATGAAGCAAATTAGCTCTCTATATAAATCTCAGTTATCTCTTCGCAAATTGTATGGCTCAATTTATTGGCAGTCTGATGAAAAAATTGCCCATGTACTTATAAACTTAGAAACAAAATTTCTCCATTGACATACGTATATTTATTATTTTTTTAATCGTAGGAAGAATCCTATTGTTTGTATACTATAGCACAGATAAACTGTACATCTTTCTATATCTATTGTATTCTTACTATTGATTTGCAACCATGTCGTCGGTCTAGTTTCCTAAGAATCCAACCATCACGATATATGGCTATAAATAGTTAAGTTGTGAAGATTGTTAGGTATCGTATATATACACCACACTATTGAGTCATCTCCACTGTTATTATATTATTAATTGAGCAATTTAAATAAGAGTATAGACACCGTAATATATACCCTTTGAATGAAACTATTATTCTGACTCAATAATTATTTAATTATTATCTAACAGGTATATTTGTACGCGCTTGAATACTAGGCCTGTGTCGTTAGAATTCAACACACGTTAAAACCCAGGTAGTGAGTTCCTCTAATGCGCTAACAGATAATTATTTATGTAATGGAAACGACAATTTTTGAATTCCGAATATTATAGTAACTCAGAGAGATGTATTGTAGATGCTGGAGGCTTTATTATGAGGGTAATTGTGTGATAATATGGACGTTTCCGATAACATCAATTTGAGGTAGCCTATTCTTATAGAGATAAGAAACTCTTTGAAATTATGGGAAATTGAATAGTTCCTTTTCTTCAAGGGTTTTGTTAGTTACATAATATATTTTGTAACTGAAGTATTATTGTAACCTTGTCAGTATGCATATTAATGTCTCTTATATATGTCAATGTTTTATTATTCGTTGTAAGATGGATTGTATTTATTTTCATAATATATAACAATTTTTATCCTCAAATCAAATTATTTCTTATTCTATTATTTCATTTTAGATTATTAGATTGATGATCTTTTTATTTTCTAACTATGAAATAAAACTAAATTTTAAATTGCTCAATTTTCACAATGCTGTTTTTCGACTTTAAACATAATATTAATTCTTAGTTAAAAAGAATATACTACATATATAACAATTTTTATATTTTAACTGACAATTTTGTCCTATTTTCTAATCAATTAGGGGATTACATATTACGGAACACACAATTAGTGCAATAAAAAAAAAACTGCCAGTATTAATGTTTCCACCATGAATATATTTATAGACATAAATGAAAACGATACACTGCACGCAGTAAGTTAAGTAAAATTCGTTTAACTTCTTTTCTGTGAAATAATTGCTCGTGTTTTAGATAATTATGTCTATGATTCGAAGTTCTAACTAACGTCTTGTATGGTAAATATGGCTTTTTCTTTTGATCGTTAAAGGATTTGTCCGTCGGTTTACTGTGTTGTTTCATCCCTGGTGAACATTTCAATAGAGCCTATTTTGTTTTAGATTTAAGGCGTGTAGTTCAATTATAACAAATGACGACGTTTTAGATTATATATATATAAAATACATATTTATTATATGGAATGGACATTGAATACGTTTTTATCCTATACATTCTATATATTAATCTATATGTATAATTAGCTATTACGGATATATTTATAATTTTACTGTTTACTTTATTTTAATTAATTTAGAAAATTATTTATTATCACGTTAATTAACACATTATCACGCCTAAACAATATGAAACTATAAGTAACACAATAAAAGTCAAATATAATTAGACTATACTTCTATATTTTATATAAATTATTCAAATTTTTTCTTCGTATCCATCGTTGTGTATTCTATCTTCTCGCAGAGTTTTGGGCCGATTTTGTTTGCAACTCTGTTTGTGATTTTTGTTCAAGATAACGCACATATAGAGGTAGCCTATAAACTCATTTCTGCCGATTCAAAAGAAGCATGTCTAAAAGGTAAATACCTATATGTAAGACTTGCACTATAGAATATAAATGTTATTGTATATCTACATAACTATAGCGTATAATTAGTTTGTCGTCGTTAAAAAATCTGCTATAACTATAATTATGCGATACAATTTTGAGCCAAAAAATATACATTGAAAATACAATATGAGGTTAAATGCGGCTTTATTTAAAACATTTATGCATATTGAAAGGTTTAACGTCAAGTAAGTTTGAAAGATTGATTGCTTGATTGATGGATAGTCTATATTGCAGGTTAGGCATCAATTTTTGTCACTTATTAAATTGATATTACATTAATATAAAAATGGATACACTCAATAATTATAATTTTATATTTATTCATGATTATCATTGCAATCACTGTTTATAATATCGACAATAATGATTATTTTGTTAAACATGACATCTTGAGCTTCTGCAGTGTGTGATGTAATTGTCAAAATGTGTTATTATGTAAAGTCGTTTTAGTTACCCACTACACGTTTCGGTCAATCCCGTATCGTCTTTTTAACTTGAAAATAATATTAATTTAATGTTTTATGTCTACTTATTATATGTTCAATTATATATTTATTATGCAAATTGTATGACGTAGCTAACGGTCATTATATCTATAATACACAAATATTATATTACATTTCACTAAATTTCTTTTAATATTTAGATATATTTACAATGAATTTTTATTAAAAGTTACAATATACATGCACGTGTTATTCATTATGATTTGGTTAGACATTTTTTAAAGGTTTTTTTTAAAGTTTATTTGATTTACCATCTGATCACTCGCGGGCTTTTTTTTAAGAGTAACACATATTTTTGGATTTTATTTTATATATTAATATTTGTAGTTTGATGGTAACACCTTTGTTTCTGTTTAACTATATATTCGGAAGTTCGTTTCATTTGTAGCAGTCGCGCTTTAAAACAATTTCCGTTTTCTTAATATTTTTATTTGTTTCTGTGGTTGTGCTGATAAGTGGATGGACTATTGACAATTAGTAATTAATTTTTGTTATAAATAATTCTAATAATACTTGTAATATTTTTAGACAATTATAATATTATTTGTTTGAAATTGTACACAATAGCCAACTATCTTCAACCGGGTGAGTTCCCGTTCGCCAAAAGTCCCAATTTACTGGCATCTCCAGTTCACCTACACTTGTCGGAATTATACATAACGATACTAACGCTAATGATGTTCTTTATTTGTTCTCTACTGTTTGATTGTTCTTTCTAAGTAATAACATATTCTGACCTTTCTTTTTATTCATCCATTATTTATGCATTCTTAGTGTTGACAAAAAGGTTTGCAAACTATTTAAACATGCGATTTTATTTAGGTTTTTCTTTAACAATTTATGATTAATGAAAATATTTATTAACCTGGGGAAAGTGTAGGTGAACTGTGAGGAATGTGGTTGAACTGGGAATAATGTAGATGAATTGGGACTGTTTCTGAACTGGGAGTGTTGGCGAACTGGGAGACAATCTTTGGGTGAGTTCCAGTTCGCCAATAGTCTCAATTCACCCACATTCACAGTTTAGCCACACTTTTCCCAGTTCACCTACACATGTTGGGATTATACATAACGATGCTAACAATGCTAGTGATGTTACTTATTTGTCAACCACTATTTGCCTCTTCTTTCTAAATAATAGCATATTATGACCTTTTTCTCTTTTTATTCATGTTTATGCCCTCTTAGTGTTGACAAAAAGCTTGGGAATCTATATCAATACGCAATTATATGTAGGCGTTTATTTTACTATTTATATTTAGTAAAAATTGTTATTAAACTTGTTAATATAAACATTTAATATATATTTTTTATATAAATTTAATATATAAACATTTTAATATAAAACGCCGCTCAATTCCTTCTTTCACTTAATATTAAGTTTATATGCAATACAGGGAAATATATTTATACATATAAAATTATAAAAATAGCGATGTATATAAAACAACACCATTACATATTTTATTGTATAGTGCCATTAGTACCGATCACACGAGACATATTACGTATTTATACTTTTAACCATAACTATTAAAGATTAATTCTCGTAGAAGTATAAATTCTTGTTACAATCACACCGCACCCTAGAAAGGAATATTCTGGCTAAACATGAGTCAGACCTCAGAACTGCACTAAACATCTGACAGACACGCAACTGCCGCGTTTGACAGGGAGGGATTGGTGTCGCTGTCATGATATTCCAAATTCCTGTAGCACATTTCCGATTTTGGGTCATTGAACCTCAATGTCTTCAGTTTATCGTTACAGAGAACCCATCATGTAGCCTACAGTTAATATTTAAAATATGTATTATTCTTTGATGCTATTCGAAGATTTTAGTGAAAAATTGATGGAAGAGCCAATTTTAACCACATAGTCTGTCATTCTTTGGTGTAAGTGGGTCTCACTTTCACCACTGCTGTTGGCAGAGAGTTGTCGCAGACCTTCTTCGTTGCGTATTTACCAGAAAATCAAGAAATCATAAATATTACAATTCATGAAATTTCCTAAATGTTGTTTTTTCAATTTATTGTTTTCGGCAAGCTACGGCTTTAAAGCAACTCCGATTCAGCTTCCGTATTAATATTTTAAAATAATAAATAATTTAGTTCTAATTCATTAGTACGAAGTGTTTTTTATATATGTATCTTATTCATATACTGAACCTTGTACCAGTGGCGCCATATGGTAAATTCGTGTTCAACTTAAAATGTGTTTCAAGAGTTGAGACAATATTTAAATGCACCGATGGTGTATTCTAACCGCAACGAAAAATAATTCTCTTTGATTTTACATTTCTTAAAGTTACTTCTTTAAAATGATGGAGCTATATATTCAAACAATGCTACTCTCCTCTCCAACATGTGAATAGCGAGGTATACACTATTGCAAATAAATAATATATCAGATACGTTCTGAGTTGGGGAAAATAGCTATGCATTATAAATTGATATGCCCTAACGCAGGTTAATTCACTATAGTTTCTTCCAGTTGGTACTTTTTAAGTCAATTTTAGCAATTCTTATTGATCAAAGTTGAATTAGTAATTATACATTAAATTCGATTAGCTGTAAAATACTTGTCATTAATAATATACGTTACTTATAAATGTTTAACTAATTCCTTTTAATATGAAAACTCGATAACAGTAAGGCTAAATCTAATAATTTGCATCATCAATGCCCGAGGAATCTATTTCTGATGTCAATGAATGAAAAACTAAACTCGATTCGTGCAGACTATATTTTCGTCTTGAATCATATATATAATAAAGTAAACAATTAAGAATTGCAGTGTAGCTGTAAGGGAGTAATTAACACTTATAAAGTAGAAGTGAAGAAGGGGGTTGAATTAAGATGCTGAAAATGGATGTTTTGTATTTATTGTTTCCTTAATTTGTATATTTCCCAAATTGGATACTAAATTGTTTGATGCCCTATATTTAACAAGTTTTGTCGATATGTTATAGTTTTTATATAATTTTCATATTAAACATTTTAATTTTCTGACATGCCCAACTTTATACACTTTATACGTCGAACTCTGAACTAATGCACCATCATAAAAAAACCGTATTTCTTTTACACCGCCAAAAACAGGAAACTATTTTTGTAGAGTACACAAACAACACAGTAAGCAGAGTTGCATGGTATACACGAGATTTTTTCACCTACCGATTCCTCAGGGTTTCTACGTCTACCTCTATACCGTGGGCATCCTCTTCCTCGTCTACGTCTACGCCTTCCTAATGAACAGCAGCCAATCAGGCTCCTCCTCCTCCTCCCTACGTCACAATCGACGCTATCCAGGCTCCACAACTGCAGGCGGCGGCGGCGGCGACGGCTACACGGTGCGCATCTTGGGCTCGGAGGACCATCGTTCAGCGACGACGGGGTCCTGTGGTTCCCCCTCCTGTTTCACCGGCAGCGGAAGGAGGCAGCGACTGCGGTTCACGGCGTCGAATTGGTCCGCTACCGTTGCTGGCAGCTTCTATCTCAGACTGGGAGTTGTTGGTGAGTGTATAGTGGTGGGGATGGAGGGGATATAATGTACAATTATTGGATTTGAAAAATAAACAGTTATAATGGCGAGAACTATTTCCGATTTTATCATGGCCTATCGAGTGTTTTATTGTTACTGAATCAATAACAAATGTAAAGTACCCAGGGTTCGAATAAAAGGTTCTATTTTTCTTTTTAATGAAATTCAAAATATAATCAATCTGTATATTTTATATTTGCAAACTATGCATTTGCTACATATTTTGATACAATACTATAGCATCAAATATGATATGTTTGGGGAGATATTTTTAACGTTATTTTTATGTATATTTTCAATATTATCAATATTGAAACCGTATAAAATATAATAATTAATAAAAAATGTTTTAGTCTAAAATATCTGCAAAGACGTCATAAAATTTATAACATTGATATTAGTTCAGAAAAGTTACATAAAAATATTTCAAAACACATAAAGATGCATTGATGATACTATGCGCATTACTTTTCGATATATTCACAAAAATATTGAACAACGCTGAAAAAAATAAAATTTAGTGGTCATTTGATGACGTCATAGATATACCAAACTACGTTTTCATTTTATTCAAAACTTCAGAAAATCTTCAAACTCGTTAGAGAATGTAACGACTTCCTTTTGCGCGTAAGATTAGACAAGAATTTCAGTGTATTTTTACACTCCCCTGGAAGTTCTTTAGTTAATCCTTTATTTTGATTTATCATATTTTATATATTATGTAATTATGCTGCTTCATGAAGCAAACAACGTCATTCGTCATTATTATTTCAATAAGAAAATTCTAATTGTCCAAAGCACTATGCTTATGTTAAAAAAGATATCATCTGTAGTCATTATTTTCGCAAGTATTTTCCGTTGGTTACGATTTTATGTATAAGTAATGTTAGACATACGCTATTATACAATATTTTGTTTCATTTTACCTAACATTGCTTTTATTCTCGGTATATATGTATAGTCATTGATTATTTTATTGTAGAATTGTCGTCCTTTTCTGCTCAGTTAAATAGTGTAATCGGTTATTTTCCTATATTTATTTGACTTGTTGTATTATTTGTCATCCATGGGGTTACTTATTATAGAGAGAGTTACGTAATATTTTTCTACAAAATATATTATTCGTGTTTACCTTTACATACTCTCTTGTCTATATGAGAGCTCTGAATGTGACAGAGGAAACGAGGACGAGATAGTTGTATAATCATGTGCACTAGACGCTCGCTCGTGCTTCTTTCGGAGTTGCATTTTAATTAAAATCACTTTTTATTTATATAAAATTAAAATCTAATTTCATACTTCGTGTTGTCAAAATTCAGGACAATATTTGTTAATGTATTATACTCTATTCAAACTAGTAAATATATTTAATTATTTATGTAATACAATGAATTTCAACCTTAGTGCTATATATAGGCATCAAAATGGTTGGATAGGAACTTGCATTTGGTTAAACCATAGTTAATTTCATGTTTTTTCATTAAAAATATATTTAATGATGTATTCGTTTGAACCTAATTATATATATATTACATTTATAGTACGCTGTTTTGTGCAGAATATTTCATTAAAATTTCCGAATTTTATATATTTCAAATAAATCGAATTTGATGTTGCAAATAAATATACAAATTTCACTCGCTACCAACATAAACGTAAGTAATTTAAAAAAATGGTTTCCCATTCTAAACGGCTTCATTTTTTTAATAAGCTATTCATTTATATTTCAATTAATTAACCAAATTTGATTAGTTTTTTATTGCTACTATACTTTTATCAATTTCATTTCAGAATTCTTAGAATAGACTCGACCTGGGGAAAATTTTCTTTCCTATCCCTAAGTGGGATATTATTTGTCAGTAGACATATTGGTTTTCATTAATTTTTGTTGTCCTCGTGTATTTCCAGAACATTATTATTTAATTGTTGGCCGCCACAAAATGTAATATGGTAACTGACGTTTAGCGACATTGACAGTTTTCCATCCACTCCCATATCTCGGGGGTCTCAGCTCAGTATATCAGCTCTCTTCCCCCGTCATGTTATGACTGCACTTTTGCCCTCCCCCCTCCTCTTTACCCTACTGCGAGACTCGACTCGGCTCTAAAATCTATAAATTGTCACATCTTGCGCACCGCCCCAACATTGAACAGTCCGAGCTCTTTGGTGGCTGGTGGCAGAATATCACACGAAGGGTGTCTTCTTTCGGATAGATTGGCCTTGTACATTCTTCCTCTTACCAGCCAGTCAATCAGGAAAGTATAATATAGCCTTGCTGGACAGAGGCTTGCTTATCTTCTAGTCGTCGAACAACAGCCCGAGAGATATTGTGTGGTCGGTGCGTCCCGCTCTGTCGTCGTGGTTAAATTTTAATTTTGTACCCCCCCTTATTTTTTTCTTTCTTCGACTACTATAGCGTTTGGATTTTTTATGTTTGGTCGATAAAGAACGCGTTGGAAAGAAGTGTGTGTAATATTGTTGTTTTTTCATTTTGAGGTTATTAATTAACTGCTTTGCTTCATTGATTTCAAGCTGGGACTAAATCTGTTAAGGCAATAAAATTCCTTAATAAAATATAGAAACATAAATATAGAAACAATTTTAAATAATGTTGCGGCACGCCAGTAAATTGAGTCTATTTTCTAATTATGATTTCGCATCTACTAAGGCTAAACAAAGATGATGACATCATATTCTAAACTTTAATAACATTTAAAGTTATATATATTTTTAACTTTCAACTCTTAGTATAATGTACGAAGTATATACAATACATTATATGTAAGTATGACATCATAATTGATTTACAACGTTTTATTTGTTTTCGTTTACAAACTCTCTTAAAATAACTTGCTTTTATTCGCCGTTGTTGTTGTATTGAGGTCATTGCCTCAGCAATAGCCGCTGAACCTCCTTGAGAAGGGCGGCCAACTGCGGCGGTTTGCTCAGGGCCGTCGCAAGATCCGGGTTAGGTCCTCCAAAGAGGCGGGTTCTGGTTGTGTAGAGGGCAGGGCAGCTGATGACGATGTGTTCAGC
>JAUZND010001533.1:0-13424 GCA_034780555.1 Coelogynopora nodosa
TGATGTTTCTTTCTAGCTTTAATGGCGGCCACCATTAATAGGTGCTTTTCTTTAGACTTGGAGATACTTTGATTTTTTTGGCTATTTTCTGATGCCTTCAACAACTCTTCCCAATATTGTTTTGAAGCATCCATCATGTTGTGGGATAACTTGGAGTTCACTTTATCGTAGGCAACATCTGAACATTTGAAATAGTTGACTGATGATTTTGACTTGGCCTTGAGGCCATACTTTATTGTCTGAATACCGCTGAGACTGGAAACATTTAAACGGCTGGACTGGGGATCTAAGATATCTCCAATAATACTGAACATACTTTCAACTTCAAGTCCGTGAAAACACGTAAGCAATGCCAAAGCAGCTTTATTTAACGTGGGATATTCATTGTTAATTGAACTGTTCCACAATTCATCAATCTGCGGATTTTCATCCTTTTCAGCTTTATGCAACGTAGGATATTCATTGTTCATTGAACTGTTCCACCATTCATCAATCTGCGGATTTTCATTTAGATACAGACATTGCTATGAAACATTCAAATGAAAATTTCGAACCTCCATTTCAAACATATCTCGATCTGTATCAGAAATAACAGTAGGGATAATTGATGGAATTCGCAGCATCAATGACATTGATGTGGTGTGACCACGTGCAGCAGGATTGAGAACAGACAGAATTTGCAATGTCTCATTATTAACAGGCATCTTTTTTTGTAGGTAAATACAGCATTCTTTGAAGGCATGAGTAGCAACATTGGTCATGAAGGCAGTTTTTTATGTGATATTAAGTTGATCTAATATTTGGCAAGTCTTGTTTCCAATGAACCAAAGATGCTGATGGAGTAAAGCAAAGTCTTCTAACAGCACAACAAGATATTTGCTTGTTTTTAGAATTAACTCTAGTTTCACAAAACACACCATAAATTGTTGAAGGAGCTTAGATTGTTGATCATGAAGAAGATGCACTATGGGTTCTGATGTTTGAAATATGATGATATATTGTTTAAGAAGTGGTAAGATAGCCTCATAGAAGTGCAAAACCAACAAGGAATGTTTTTGACAACAGAAGCACCCTTTTAGGTTTGTCTTTCTTGCAGCTTTTTTGTTTGTCATAAACTTTGCACATAGAAGAGGCCAAATTTCCCTAATTCATGCTTTAGACTCAGTAATACAATTTCATCTCCACAACTTATGATAAGTATAGGACACTATTTTCCTCCTTTGAAAAAAGCAAAGTAAAAACAGATGTATGCATCTAATAATCACAATGTATTAATTGAAACATCATAGATTGATAACCATTGATAAGGAAAATAATTTTCAGGAACACAATAAAAAATGAGTGGGTACTGTGATTTCTATGTAATTAATAAAATATAAATACAATATAATATAATGTAAAATAATATAAAGAAAATAAATTTTAAAAATACTGTAGAGGGCTGGGAGGCAACAATTATTGATAACCCTAACCCCCTTGGCATTGAATTTTTGTTGCAGTTTTGAACAATTCTGAAAAACGATCCATTTGAACTCAAAAAATATGGAAACAAATCATGCCTGACAAATCTAAATCTAGAACTGCTTAAATCTGTATGTAGATAAATGTATTGACTTCTATCTTTAGATTTGTAGAAGTCTAGAATTATATTAGAACTCTTGCTGTCGATATGCAGGCAAAATATATTTGCTATATTTGACTAGTAATTTATTTCAATGGTAATGATAGGAGTTTAGAATTCTATGTTTGGTGTGCCCACAATATTTAGGTGCAGTAAACCAATTAGATTTGTATAAAAATTTTTGATGTGCTTAAGCCAGTCTAACTTTTGTATTATAGAGCTCATTTATTTTATGTGATAATGGCTGATTTTCTTAATTTAGATGACTTACTAGAAAGGAGAATATATACGTAATTATTAGATCCCTTTGGCTTTATTGATTCATTGACATTAACTAATTAAGATGTTGACAAAAAATATTGACTCCACCTGTGAATAATTTGTCATGACTTAAGGGCTGATTAATTTAGTCTGAAATACAAACATGTATTACTCTGCCATATTTAGCAATAAACAAGTTTCAAAATATAATTGGCGATACCAACTCAATTTATTCATTATTTTAAAAGTTACATAATACAATTAAATAATACAATTATACAAACTTTGCAGTAAAAATTCAGGCAGATATATATATAAATAAACGCAAATCTTACATATACCTGTTATAATAAAATGAGGAACGAATACTTTACAGGGTTACACACCTTGAGTTTATGTTAAGGCTAAGCAGTGATTTATTTTAGCATTGAAAAAAGGTCAGCAGTATATTATTATTAGCAATGCAACCACATTACAAGATGACGATGTGTGTATAATTTAACTATTTGAAGTGCGAACACAACAAGACCCATACATTATTAAACTATTTGCAGAGCAAGCAAACTAAAAGATGCTCATATAAATTGATTGCAATGATAGTAGTATTCAGTGTAATAATTGAGGACGTCAAACTATACTTGCGTAATAAGTTAAAATTAGTTAAAATGTTTATTTGAAAATTTCTTACATTATTTTATATAACAATATTCATTATATCCACTTTTTTTGTGGAAATTAAACAATTTTAAAATGGAATATCCAAAAAATGCATACTTTTAAAAACAATCAATAAAAAGCGTTTTAAAATGAGTTAAACAATTTTTTATATATTAAAATAAATTTAAAAAATTATTTAAAGTATGACATTTGTTGATGTTATTAAATAAAACTTAACACTTCATTAAAATTTACAAATTCAACATTTCTTATAAATAATTTTAATCATTATTTTATATTTTAGTTATTTTGATCCGCAGTGCAACTAAATAATAATAATAAAATATAAATTATAATTATAATTTTTAATTAAATATATTTAATTTAAATATAAAATTAAACAAAAGTTTCTTATTATACTTTGTTATGATAGAGACTATATTTACGTTAGGTACTATTTCTATTACTGTTTAGTTTCAACGATATACGTTCTTCGTATCTTTTTAAGTCAACATTGGAACCGTTGTTTAAAGAAATTATGCATAACATATCAAAATTTCGGAAAATATAGTGCATCATATCAGTAAGCATAACAAGTTTTTTAAGGTGTGATGTTTAATCTGGCATAAACTTTAACTTTTAATTTATAAAGTATCACATTTTACTTATATAAAATAGATAGAAAAAAAGACTACCAACAACAGAATTATAAGTAGAAGTCGGTGAATCAGGGTCGTAGCGAAGCTACTTTAAGCAGCATTATAATAAGCAAAATTCCCAAAGTTGGCCATGACTCTATATTTAAAAATTGTACGATAACCAATTTTTTAAGTGTTTTTATATTCATTTAATAATCCCGATGTATTTAATTTGGAAAGCTCTGTCTTTTCTGTATTCAAAATGACATTACTTTCTTTATTGTTTTAGAAACAGTCATATTATCATTATTGTCTTTTGTGGAATATCCTACTATGTAGGATATCATGTACTACTTGAATTGTTTACATATGGTCTTTCAATTAGCTGATGTATTCGAATTTGGAATACTTCTGGTGCTGAGTTTACACGAAAAGGCATTCTAAACCAACGGTATCAGCCGAATTAAGTATTGAAGGAAGTCAAATGAGATGATTCTTCATCTAAAGCAATATGCCAGAAGCCAATTTTGACATCCAACTTGCGTAGTCGGGTTGAAATATCTTATATAATAGGCAGGGGAAAATTGCTTCCGGCACATTAAATTGTTCAGATCTTAATTAGACTCAAGGCCGATTTGCCGTTTATACTAACCTTTATCAGGATATAAATAAATGAGATTATACAATACACTATATTGGTGCAGTAATTGGATATAATATCTGTATAAAGGTAATTGAATTCGGTTCTGTTTACAATGTGTATCGAAATCCTATGACCAGTCAGGAATAAAATGTTTGTCCTAGCTGGGTTGAATTAGGGGACCAATTTGGGCTTATGTAGACTATAGTAAGACACTTCCATAACTACACCTAGTTATATTTGGTTACATTTTAATTTACCGCTATATTTGGCATAAGTTTCTTCAATTTTTCTTAAAAATCCGTGGCATAAAATGCTATATTACATATAAATATATATAAAAATACCTGGGTACAAAAAAATTGATAGATAATTTTTAATTCGCCTGTTAATATATTATATTTATTTTTGTAGAATGTTTTAATTTACAATGTATTTCTAATGGTATTTGCTTTTACTAAATGTATCCCAGTTTTATAATATCATGTGAAATATTTCTTCTGTTGAAAATGTTAGATGGTAAAATATAAGTATGTTACGTGATATTCTCATGGTTTTATTCATATTCTATTTTCCGCATATACGATAAATACACTGCATTATATATATGTGTGAGTATATATGGGATTGTATCACAAGTTGGCAGGGTTCAGGGTAGCTAAACAGCGAAAGAATTTCTATTTGTGGTACATTTTTGTATGCATATTAGGGGTTACTGAAATGGTAGTCGGCCAAGTACCTAGTGGTATATGTGGCCAAAATGGTCAAATTTGATAAGGTTTGGCAGATCAGCTTTAAGGGTGAAGGAAATTAAACTAATTGCAAAATGTTCAGTACAGCATCATGTTTCATTTATTGGCTTTGCCAGAAATTTTCATTGCTGGGGTACTCTGCCAGACGGCCCTACTTTATTAGTTACTTATACCTACATATAGACATTTATTTATTTAATTAGCTTGATAATATATCATTGATCAGTCACGAATGCATTTCCTGCCATGCTGAATATATATTCTTCTCTTTGAATCGCCTAATCTATGCTAGGTGGGGAACTCTTTTTCTGCAGAAATTGTAGTCTGCTGATCCACAGCTGCGTAAGACATGTCATAAAGATGGGGCATTCTCCATTCGCTGAACAACAAAGCAGTACAGAAGGTCAGCAGTTGACATATCACTAGAACAACTAGAAAAATTTCGAGAGTGCAATGCGTAGATGGTCACTAACGATGTCTCAGAAGGCCATGTCTGTGACTGAACTCCGCACCTTTGCAGAGCTTGGAGTAGGAGATAGCGCTGCAGCTCAATGCCGTCAATCAAGGAATTGTATAAAGAAAAACAAAAATCATATGAAAGCTTTTGGGCAAAAAATGGATTAGTTCTCCAAACCATTTGGTGACAATGCGCTGACTACACTGGTGAATTTGGCAACTGAACGAGCTGCAACAAAGGCCACGAGTGAGTACTTACTGCAAATCGTGGATTGTGGTCAAATTCAGAGCGAAAAATTACTGGAAGAATGGAACAAAGATTCAACTATTTTTGAATCCCTTTAAGAGAAGAAAAGTGAATAACTTCGAATTGGAAAGAGAAAAAATAAAAAAGCCTCGGGGTATGCAGGATGCTATCAGTAAAGCTGAAAGCCTCAGGGTCATGTTTATAAGGATGATCGTAGTTGTTTCAGAAAATACTTATCTGAGACATGTTCTCACATATCCGATCACATCATTCCCATTGTCACTAGCCCATGCTGAAGACGGCAAAATCGACTCTTCTCAATATGCTCGAGGACCTCCAAACAGATGTGCAAATCAATCTCCCAAAAACTGTACCAAAGTGTACGATAGTGGACTGTTAATACACTCTTTACTTTCGTTGGTCAATGTTGGAAGAACACGCGGGTCCATTGTCAAGACAATATTATCAACAGTTTGCTCCAGAAAAGAAATTAAGTTGCATGTTTGTCTCGACAAATATGTCACAAATTCGATCATAGACACCGAGAGGCAATTACGGAGAAAAGTGAATACCATCTAGACCATCTCTGAACCAAATCAATCTGTAGGACAAAGTGGACAGACTCTGCTTAACAGCTGTTTATTCAAGAATGAACTAAAAAAGTTCCTCCTTCGAGAATGGTAAAAAGAACACTATTAGGAGTCTCCACAATGGCAACACACTGTATGCCTCACACAGAGGAGAGTGCTACAAATACACACCGGATGATAACCAACAGCAGATTATCGTGTCTAACCCAGGACATCTCCAGGCCAACCACGAAGAGGTTGACACCTTAATTGCCTTTCATCGGGAAAACATCACGTCCAATGTAGTCCTCGTCAGGGCATCAGATACTGACATTGAGATTATACTGATTGGTATTCTTGGAAAAAATAAACAGGAGGAAAGAACTCAGTCAACCATATTTATGGACTGCCGCAGCGGCAACACCAGGCGTTACATCAATATCAGCAAAATTGTTAGCGCCCTCGAAGAAAAGAAACCATGATAATGAGGAGCACTGCGGGGTATCATGCTTTCACGTGATGCGACTTTACATCATCGTTCTATCGGTAAGTCCTGATAGTACCTACCTATTATTCGAATAATATCATGCAAAGACTTTTTTTCAAGTTTTTTCAAGTTTTTTTCAAGTTTTTTTCAACTTTTTTTAATTCAAGTCTCGTTACAACAGATTTATGCTGATGACCGGCAAAGTAAACCAGGTGCGTCCAGGCCAGATGTCGCTCAAAAATTTCTATTTCAGGCACTGAATGTTTTCCTCTGTTTTCTTACTTTTGTTACGCAATTATTTTTCAGAACAAACCACTTGATAATGTAAAGAAGATTGACTGCGCACTGCTGCCATCTTCTCGTCGAATGCATGAGAAAAAGCTACAAAGGGCTCACTACGTCACAATATTGTGGAACAATGCCAATCTCGCGTACCCCGATCGAGGTCTGTCTCCCACTGACTATGATTGGTCGGTAAATGGAAATATCTTGCAGCTTGTTTGGTTTGATGGGCCTGCTATATTCCTGATACTTTGTTCACAGACCGATACAACGGGGATTGCAGCAATCGTGCTTGTTTTAATTTTTTGAAAATAATTTTTTAAATAAATAAAATAATAATATCAATTAATAAAAAAAAATTATATCTGATCAATGATATAGTAAGCTGATTACATAAATAAATGTCTACATGTAGGTTAAAGTAGCTAATGAAGTAGGCCCGTCTGGCAGGTTACCCCACCACTGAAAATTTCTGGCAAAGCCGATTAATAAAACATAGAGCTGTACTGAACATTTTGCAATTAGTTTAATTTCTTTCACTATCCAACTGATGTAGAGAATTTTTGAGTATTTATATTTACGTAATCTCTTCTGTCGGGTGTGGCCCACCATCAAAAATTTCTGGCATCGCCATTAATATTTATTTGATTCATTAAGAACATTTTGGCACAGGTTTCATTTCTTTCACTCTCCAGCTGATCTAGACTATTTTTAGGCCCTTCTTATAGGCCAAAGGGCGACACCCACCACTACGTACTCCTCAGACAACCCCTTCAGTTACCCCTAATATGCATACTGTGATAACAATGTACTATTAATAAAAATTCTTTCGCTTTTTAGCTACCCTGACCCCTGCGGGCTCCCGTTCTAGATGTGTATGTAATCCCAAAATTAAAACATATTTTTAAACGACTGAATTATTGAGTTGAAATGACGACGTCTCACGATTTAATAGTGCATTTAGTTATTTAGAATTTTCTCATTTGTAGATTATAATGTTGATTAATCAGATCAATAATTGATAAATTATGTTTATTTAATATTCGGAAAATTTCGAAATAACATTGTATGTTGTAAATGTTTTTCGCATGTAATTTTATACTTAATGTCAATGAAAACCATCAAGGTTACCTTTCGGGATGTTTCAGAGAATGTAACAGCTGTGGCTAAGGATTTTAATGACCTTTTTATCCCATTCCCACTGTGCGCTCATTCATTAATTTATTCTTCAATGTTACATATTTTTGGAATATCACTATTATATCTGTATTACTTTGTAGTAGTAAATATTGTAAGTTTCTTTTTAATATAGTCTCTCTGGAGAATATAACGCAAAATTTTCCATGATTTTTAGTTTTCAATATCATGGCATATATAACGAAAAAGTTGCTAGCTTATTACGCTAGATGCCGTTACTTTCTCACAGTGATTTTCTCGTGGAAAAATCTGGAGAATCTCACTCACGCAGTTTGGTATAATAAACGAGCAACTCTGTCGTTACTTTTTTTTATAAAATTCACTGAAATTTTTTTAGTGTGTATAGGTCAAATTATTATTATAAGGACATTCGATCGAGCTTTTATTGAACCCTAAGTGTATATAGTATGTTACTCAAATTAAGCCCAAAATTAGTATTAATCTAGATCAGCTCTTAAAATGAACACATATTATTTTCCCCAATTTGGAATTGACACATTAACTTTTAACTTAGTCGAAATACACAATTATACCCTTTGCTAATTTGGCATTGCTTATATCCCCTCCAAATATAATGATATTTTGTTCAAATATAGCTAGAAATTAACTATTACACAGAATAGCCTTATAATGCCACCTAAATATGTTGTTCACAAATATGAGTGGTATAAACGTAGCCAAAATTGACGAATACATACGTCTGAGCACCGAGTATGGTATTATCCTATTCTCAAAACAGCTAAAAATGCATCTTTTGAACCATACAAGTATTTCATTATCATTCTTATTATTTATTAAGAAGTATCGGAAGAATAGATTCTGCAGCACTTTGACACCTCTTGACACAAACGGTTGCATTCGCAATTACTTGGCGTACTCTCAGAACTTAACATTTTGCTTTAATACTATACTGTCGAGTCAACAAGATGTTTACAATTGTCATGGATGTTGCGGACGTGGCAAACAGTTTGAAACACGTTATAATTGGAAACGCTGGCCAATTTTCTAAAGGTATCGTTAGAAAAGGAGCTTACGTCGGTAAAATGCTTATTGCGATAAAAGACATTGCGCGAGCAGTCAAAAAAGCGAGTGTTTATTAGATGGAACATTTTGGAGAAATAATTCTGCGTTGGATATGTATTCTAGTTGAACAAAACTAAATGTAACAGAGTCAAATCCAGAAAATTAGAAGGTAGGAGGTTTTCAATAATATGTTATTAATAAGTGGTACAAATTATTTTAAACAAAGAACTTTAACAGTCCTTTTAAAAAAGGTTGAATTCCACTCTCGTTCCCGTTGAGACGCACTCTAGCCAGCCTGATAGTGAGGAAATCATTAATCGTACGCCAAACTGTGTCATAGGCTTTTGAGAAATCCAGTATTGCCAAAAAACATCGTTTAGCCGGTCTGCTATATAAACCATCGCTGAAGGACTGGGAGATGCTAATAACCTGGTCCTCAGTAGACCGAAGTTTACGAAACACGGCCTGGTCCTCTGGCTACATGCCAAGCGATTCAGCAAGGTGCGTGAGGCGCTTTGCCACTACCCGCTCCATCACCTTGCCAATACAAGAGGTTATAGGCTTACCTGTGCGGTAGGAGTCGAATTTACCAGCTGGTTTACCATCCTTCGGAATGGATATAATAACCGCGGTTCTCCAGGACTGGGGGCAAACCCCTTCTCGTCAAGACAATTTGAAGCAATCCAGAACAAAGTTCCGGGCAATCTCTCCTTCTTCTTTGAGAAAGCGGGAAGCGATACCATCCGGACCCTCAGCCGCCTTTGTCTTTGATTGGTCCAGTGCACACTACACTCCACCTTTTCAAGCACATGAAGAAGAACCGGTTCTTCATTCTCTCCTCTCTGAAGAACGGTGGCGGCTAACCCCGCATACACTTGTATGAAACGCTCAGCCTTCCTCTGTCAGTCTATTGTTGCTGCGTTATTTGGTTTTATTGATTTAAATGTTTTGTGGAATGATTCTAAAATACAAAATGGACAAGAAGTTGTAAATATTAACAGTAATTCAGGTATGTAAACTTTTTATTAATTGAAAATGTTTTAGTATAACAATTTAACTTACGATATTGTCGGTGTAGCTTTTCTTGCAATACTCTAAAATGTATTATTTCATTAACTTAAATTCTAATTCTTTTTAGTAAATTTAACAATTTCTAACTGTTTCGTACTATACTATACACTATACACTATACTACACTACACTATACTATATAGTGTGAAAAAATTTAGCAAAACTTTGCGAAAAATGATATTATTACTGGTCATTATTACGATTCTACGATCCCAGATGTCATTAAATTACAACAAATGTATTATATTCTCATCTCATTTGTTATATATCGTTTATATATATATATACATATATGAACAAGGGCGTAGAAAAAATTGATAAAACTGTGTTTTTTAATAAGAAAACTTGATGCCCACTATTTCTATTTGCATTGTAATTAAATTGTTATTAATTTTCGTTATGCAAGAATGAGAAAGTTACGCGGATTTTCGAATTTTTGTTATTAAGCCTTGTAATTTGAAACAATATTGTATGTACTAAAATAATAGGCCAAGGAGTAGGATATTCATTCCAAATTTTATGAGCTAATTTATCCCGCGCAGATATTTTTTGAAATAATAATACAAATATGTATAATAATATAATAATTAGTTTATTTTAAAATATCTTTTTTAATTCTATAAACTACCTATTTTTTAAACATTTTATTTTATATATCAATATTTTTTCAGTTTCTTGAGGAGTGTCTCAGGAATCTATGTAGAAGAAACTGAACTCTCCATGAATCCCTTACATCCTTTGGAGACAAATTGATTGAAAATAATCTTCCGAATATGGAACTTCACTATTACTTAGGAATTAGGAAGACTGCTCTATAAGATTTACAAAACTGTTTTTTTAAATATTTATAACTTTAGATGTATTTTGTATTGTGATTTTTATACCTGAATTAAATTTGTAAGTTCAAAAAGCATGTTTGTTGACATTTGTTGTTAATCAAGTAATAATTCATAAATGCATAATCTTAACTTTGGCCATTTTGACTAATAATAATATCACAGGTTTTGCTGAATAATATGTCTATTTTTATTTACTTTTGTGTGTCGTTCTTTATTTTGATAAGTTTATCGTTTATTATATCGAAAACATTTCAAACATCTTACCCTTATATTTTAACCATGTCATATAGCCAAGATTTTAAAGTTTCTAATGATGTTTATCTGATATTATTACGTGGTTGTTTAAAAAATGTATTGGTTAAAAATATGATTTACATTACTGATCACATGAATCCTGTTTAAATTTTAATAACTTCGTCAAATGAATTTTAATTTTTTTTGGGTTCATTAAATTGATTAAATAAAATCCACAATATAGGGATTTTATAATATGGATCAGTCATGTTGTTTTTATCTGGATCAACATTCCAGATCGTGTTCTTGAATCCAATATAAATTATTTTAAAACGTACTCTTTTTTATTCTGTTTTTAGATGTTGTAATTCTCCGATTTCCAGAGGGTTGGCGCAAGGCCAAGATGGCTATCAACCAGAAAGATTTGGATATCAAACACGCCAAGAAGTTATAAACTGTTAACTGTAGTTTTTCTATGCATATATTTATACAATTGTTTTGTAATTTTACTACTGGAATAAAGTAAAATTCCATTTGGTATGATGTTTTACTTTTTTACTATTCCAGTTTTAAAAAGTTTTATGTAAAATAACTTAAATGTGATTTTCTATATTTACAATAACTTAAAAGTAACTTAAAAGTACTTAAAATAACGTAAAGTAACTTGGTATTCTTATTATAAATTAAAAATTACTTTAAGTCACTTAAAGTACACTTGAAATGTAACTTATCAAGTTTTGTAAGTTTTGATTCATTGGGCGATATGTGACGAAAATGTGCTGGGTGGAGACCATCCATTCAACCATATACAGATTTAAACACGGTTGGATATGTCCTTTGTAAACTATCCTTTGTAATGCTTTATTCAGATTTTACTGCTTTAATTTTGATAATTTTTTTTGTTTTTAATTTTTTTTTGTTTGAACAAGTTATATATTTGTTTACAGCATCAATATTCAAGTAACTAAAAAGATTATCTCAGTAACTGACGAACATTAGCATCAATGATAATATATGTGATCAAGTATATGACATCTTCTGACGCCATTATTTGAGTTGTAGGCCTACTTGTCCTTACACTTTTAGTGGTGTACTTCCGTATGATGTATCCTTGCTTTGGCTTCTTGAAACCATTCAAAAGCGAGTAATCCTTTGTTAAATCTTTGTATATATTCACATGAAATATTTGGCGTTGTGCACCAGTTTAAATTTAAAAACGTACAACCAAAAAATCTAAAGTTATGCTCATAATTCTGAGACCACTTTATTTTTTAATCAATCATTTGAGAAAAAGTCATAATTCAGAGACCACATTATTTTTTAATGAATTATTTGAGAAAAAGACAAATGAATCTAAGATGATTGTAATAATGTATAAAATATATAAAAATTACAACGGTTTAAAAGAACATACATATATATATATATACACATACATACAAGTGTTTAATACTTGGTGGGATGTCCATGAGCCTCAAGTACTGCCTGAATGTGTCGGGGCATGCTACTGATCAATCTGGAGAAATACTCTTGGGAAATTTCACTTGCCCAAAAAGTTTTAATTTTTGGTCGTAGATCTGCTGCTGATGTTGGATTCTTTAAAGAGACATTTTCCTTGACCAGGTGCCAACAATTTTTGATAGAATTTAAGTCAGGTGATGACCCTGGCCTAGGAGTAAGCAGCCGGATATTTTCGTCTTGGAACTATCTTTTTACCAATTTGGTTTGGTGACAGGGGGCAGCATCATGCATGAATACCAGTCAATTTCATATTGTAAGCCATGAACGAAGTTTTTCCTTGAGAATATCGAAGGTACATTTGCGAATTTGGCCTTGAGCACAGATTCCACCCCAAATCATCACCGATGGTGAATGTTTGACAATGGGCTGCACATATCGATTATTGAATCGTTAATTAATTGGTCGACGAACACGTAGTGCTACCGGATTAAATTGACGTATTGCTGTCTCATCAGTAAATACTACTGAGGACCAATCACCTACTGTCCAGTGCTGATGGGCCCTGCAGAAATTAATGCGGTCTTGGAGATTGTTGGCAGAAAGCAAAGGTTTCTTAGCCGGCTGATAGGAGCGCAATTTAAAATCTTTGCATAATCTTCTGCGTATTGTAGATTTGCCAATACATTCCCCTTCAGGCAATTGTGCTTGTAAAAAATTAATGGAGGCAGTTGGATGAGCAGTGACGAGTCGTTTAAGCATTCTATCAGTTTGTCTCGAAGTCTATCTGGGTCTTCCAGGTCACTTTTCTGGTCTTTCACTGCCTGTTGTTGTCTTTCTAGCTATTGTTTTTTGCACACCAGTCTTGGAAACATTCAGCCGATTAGCAATCTCTCTCTGTGAGTATCCTCCTACATTCAAAAGAATGATCTTCGTTCTTATTTCTGATGAGAAATTCGCCATTTTGATTATAAAATGTTGAAAAATGAGGC
>JAUZND010001534.1:0-13423 GCA_034780555.1 Coelogynopora nodosa
TATGTATTTATATTAATTTGTTCGAAATTAAATTTCTATTGTTCGATATTAAATTTCTCTTGTTCGATATTAAATTTGTCTTGTTCGATATTAAATTTTTCTTGTTCGATATTAAAATTCTCTTGTTCGAAATTAAACGTGAAAAGGTTTCGAAGGATCACACTAAGGGAACCAGGTCGTCATGTCCAGTTCACCTCCTAGGGGGGGCATACACATTCCAGAGATTCCAGTCTCCCCTCCTCCTTACCCGCCCAAATCGTACCTACTTGACGGAATGGGATGTCATACTTGACAAAAGTCAGGAGACCTCCCCCCTTCACCCTTGCCCCGTCAGGGCCAATAGGTCGGTCCCGTCTCACAGCCGCGTACCCGGGGAGTTTCGCAGTTGGATCTCTGACTCCCAGTTTGGTTTCCTGCACAAGACAAATGTCAACATTTCTTTCCCGGATAAGCTGAGAAAGCTCAGACATACCGGTTCGGATACCGTCAGCATTCCACTGAATGACACGGAGTGAATTCCTTCTAGTGAAAGTTCTGCTCCTCTCAGTCACCAGTTGTCCAGTGGGTGGAATAGCACCACTAGGTTGAGCGACTCTAACACAGGCTTGGCATTGCCAGTGCTCGTTCTGAGTCCACTTCAAACGCTCCCCTATTAAGCCCTGAACAACACTGATGATGCTCAAGGCCACAGCTTTTCAAGGACATTTCCTGTTCCTGCGAGGCTGGTGGGCATTCCCGCTTACAATAGCCAGATCAACCCTGCGCTTCGAAGCTCTGCCTCCACAAGTGTGGCAGAACCAACGGCCCTTTTCTAATCGTGCCCTACTGAGTCCACTGCATTGCTGCTTCCGGTGGCAGACTGTACTACCGTCGGCTGCGCACCTAAGAGGCACTGTCCTTCTCCGCGGCATGACACCACAAAAGGAGCAGGCCTCAGCCACCGGGCCTGGGTTTTCCTCTACATCCCCAAACTGGAGTAGCAACCCCCTGGAGTCCTAGTCTGGGTTAAGACTCCCGGCGGCCATAAACCTACACCCGCAAGTGCCCAGGAAAGGGGAGCCCCCTCGCCCATATCTCAGACGTTGGAGACCCGAGTAAAAAGTTGACTGCGTTCTCCCCAAACGGGTAGTCACACCGGACACCACGAGAAGTTAACATACGTGTCGGGCCTCTGCGGATGATGAAGGAGATGGTGCAGTTGTTGAGGAGACCCTGTTGATGATGAAGGAGGTCCTGCTGATGTTGGAGACCCTGCTGATGATGTTGATGTTGATGTTCAGGCGGTATCCCGTCAGAGGAGCCGAAGCCTCTGCAGATACGAGGCCACCGCCACGGGGTTCTCCGCTAATACGGCCAAGGGAGGCCTCCCCATGCCGAACACCCGCAGTCAAAGGCAAAGTTGTGCCGGACACTCCTGGAGCCAATGCTACATAATGTACAATATTTACCCAGCTGATGATGGAGGAGGTGGTGCAGTTGTTGGGGGAGGCCCTGCTGAAGCCGTCAGCTTATTGCAATTTTTTCCGAGGACTACTACAATACATTTTATGATTAAATTAGCATTTGGACAATCATAACTCCATGCATGCTCCCTACCCCTATAACAGTTTTTATTAGATTTTTGACAATAACTTTTTTTTTTATCGCTACCTAAACAATAGGGTGTAATTGCCCCAGCCTGCCCACCCGGCTCCGCGATCCATTCCTTTGTCCAGATTTTCAATGCACAGGTTTTTATTTTGTATATATTAAATATCTTAACTAAATTAAATACATATAGATGGTCATACAATTTGATACAACAAACGAATATTTCTAAAAATACATACACCCCATTCAGTTAACTTCCGTGTTTTAAATAAATCATGAATCAGCGGAATCATCGTTGGACACTTTCACTAATAAAATTAGTAACTGCAATAAATTAAATCTTATTGGTGCACAGAATATTGCAAATCGATTAGAAGAATTGCACCATTATTTAGTGAGAGTAATTGTATGGGTAAACCGGTCGGTTTAAGACTCGGCCATGGGTCCTGGCGAACTGGAGGAAATGCGGTTCTTTTTAGTTTCTTCATCCAGAATGAATAAATAAAGATGTACGTACACACAGAAGGGTGTACAATATTTATTAACGGCTGAACCAGCGCGACAGAGTAAAGGGTTCGACTGCCCCATGAGGAACCGATATCGACAAAAATATATGTAGCCGAGATTGGCCAAAATTTATGTAGCCGATATCGTCAAAAAGGTTTTATACCCGCGATTCCGCGATTGGAAAATAAATAAAGTCTCCTTCATAAGGCATTTCAATTCAATAAAGAACATTGTTTATGAATCCAATTCATGAACCCAATTTTTATTAAAGTATAAAATATCAGTAGGATGGAACAAATGCTAACATATAAGAAAGTTACACAGTAGTACTTCTTTATATATTGTTTAAGATGAAAATGTACTTTAATATAATGTGTTAATATCATCATCAGCATCGTCACCAACATGTGCGATATTAATTGAGTTCAATGCATCACGTACTCTGTTTTCAAAAATATACCACATTCGTTTAATACTCTCCCGTAGAGCTAAATTATAGGTGACAAAATGAGTATCTTCCTCAATTTTTTCGACCTCTTCTTAAATTCGTTCCATTGCCTCGTCGATTTTCATATAATTGAATAGTTCAATATAATTCATTATTTTGTCTTGTACTTTATGTTTCAACTCTTTCAGGGTCAATTTCTTCTGTAGGTTTTTCTGTAGTAGTAGTCAGAAGCATCGACTCTTTCTTTTCCTCCTGGTCCTCTATCATATCTTCCATCGTTTTTATTGATGTTTCCTCATCGTCGTCGAACCGTATTGATTCCTCGTCTGTCACTGATTGATTTGAGTTTAATTTCTTGTTCGACATCTTGTGTTTGATTGATATCTATGCAGTAAGGCAACTTTGGGAATTTTGTTTCGTTTCAGAATTAATTCAAATTGTCTTTTCATTTTTGTAGGTAATCGATTTCTTGAAGAGAATTTCGTAGTAGCAAAAACTCTTTTGCGTTAAATGGTAGAAGAGTCGACAGTTACAACAAATCCTTGATCGAAGTAAGCTCTCGTGAGTTAAACAGTATCTTGTGTACACACAGTAAGTGTGCAGGAATTCGAACAATAGCCTTTTTTGAATATAGGACAATTATTCTTCATAATTGAAACTTTAACATACATAAGTTATGTTTATCAACTAACTAGTTGGTTGTATTTAGTGTATATATTTTGGATTATCTTATCTGTTTATGATTTATCTATTCTAGATGGTCTCATGCAGTCCCTGTTTTGTTCTATATTGTCTTAATTAATTCTGATTATGCATATAAGTGAATGTACATTAGATTATCATGAAATGTAATCATTGAGTGCATGTTTGCTATTAATAATACATTTACAATACATGTTTTATTATTATTCATTTTCTTTTGATGGATAGAATATCCTTTTGGGATAAAATTTGGTTATATAAAACGTACAATTTAATTAATATTTTAAATGTGATTTTTTAATTTGTCGTTTAGAGTAAATAGTATATTATTTCCATGAATAATTTATTCTTTTCATAAATAAAATATTTTTAAAATTTTTTAATAGTGTCTTAGAGTGAATGTTTCGTTCTACATTGTCTTAATTAATTCTGATCGAAAATAGAAATACATTTTCATTAAATTATCGTAAAATGTAATCACTGTGTATGTGTTTTCTAATAACTTTGATGGTCTACAACATGGTTCATTTGCAATAAATGTTATGTTTTCTTAAATGTGAGCATAATTTATCATATTTTTGATGTTTAGAATGTCCTTTTGTGATACTATTTGGTTATACAAAGCGTACAATTTAAATAACATAATGTTATATTTTAATTTGTCGTTTTGGACAAATAATATATTATTTTTATAAATAATTCTTCGTTTTGAACAAATAATGTATTATTTTTATAAATTAAATAATTTTTATAAATTTTAGATGGTCTCTTATTTACGCTGTCTGTTTTGTTTTATATTGTCTTAATTAATTCGGATTAAGCATATACGTAAACTTATACCAAATTATGAATGCATTAAACAAATTCCCTTAATTGGAATAATTGAAGCACACATGAATAATGAGATAGAATGCCATTTATTAAAGAAATTATTTCAAAATCAAACAGTTGTAGACAGAGTAGGAAAGTAAGCATAAACCACTGCTCATCATCATCATCATCATAGAAGTTGTTGCAGTTGTGTTGATGTTGATATTCAGGCGGGACCCCGTCAGGGAAGCCGAAGCCTTCGCAGATACGAGGCCACCGCCACGGGGTTCTCCGCCAATACGGCCAAGGGAGGCCTCCCCATCACGAACACCCGCAGCCGCAGGCCAAGGTGCGCCGGACACTTTTGGAGCCAATGCTCCAGAGTATCCTCCTCCTCCTCACAATGAGGACACGTAGGAGGCACTCCCGCGTTCATGCGGGCTCGGTACGTCGCCAACACACGGCAATGCCCACTCCGGAGCTGCGCAATCATCGTCTCAGTGCGCCGTAGTAGGCTTGCCGGTTGTGGCGTGACGGTAAACACGAGGCAAGTACGCTCATGGGCCGACCTAGGATCAACGACTGCTCTCCTAATGAGGGCCCCGGCCACTCTGAAAGACACCGGTGCAGGGTCTTGCGACCCGTCATCATTCCGCAGGCCGATCGCAGCCTATAGGGCTTCCCTGTCCGCTGCTTCATTCCCCTGAATTCCGCAGTGACTAGGAATCCACTGGAAGACCACCGTGCCATCAACCCGCATCAAAGAAGATCTCACTGAACCCATATCTGGGTTACAGCAAGACGTCCCGCTGCTCAAAGCAGTCAAGCCGGACTTACGGAGTAGACAAGGTTGATCGACATAGTTCTTTGAGGCTTCGCTAAATATCTTCTTCCAGTATGCGTGCTCTCAATGGTCATCACTGTCAGTCTCGCAAATTCTTGATCTTTAGCTGCTGACATGTTTTGCTAAGGTTGTCACAACAGTAAAATACAATTTTAGATAGATGTAGTCCGAAAATGAACTTGTGCATTTAGGATTATGCCCTCAATATTCGTGACCTCATTTCAGTATTTTTAATTTTTTATAGACACCATTCCCAGAGTTCAAGCAATGAATTGTAATTCTGGATGACAGCATTGATTGTTCAAGCACGAACAGTAAATCTGGTGGTACAGAGAAGTCGTAATTTTGATGAAATATCGTCAAATTCGGAACTCTCAATGATATTAAGTAGCTTACTTTCTCGTTTTGGTGACAGTTTTATCAGTATCGTAATTTCGAATATTGAGTCTATTGCATCTTTCATTGTTTTACAGTTTTTTTACACAGTCGGCACATGCAAGACTTAGCGCATGTCCATAACAGTGTGTGAACAGACACCGAGGTTCGGCTTCTTTTATTTCTGCAATAAACAATTATAATTATGCATTAAAGCTGGAAAATAGTGCAGTTTAATAACAGTGATGAAAATGCAAGAGCAAAATTTCTTGCGTTTTCACATATTTCTTTATATATGTACATATTGAAATAACATATCAAAAGTGAATACTTTAACAACTTTCCCTTTTTCTTGTTATTCTTAATATCTGACGTCTTCATTAGTTAACAAGCTTAGGAAAGATCATCTTAAACTTAAAGTAATCGATCATGCTGGAAACCAGTAATTTAAAAAAATTAAAATAATTGTGAAAAATATAATATCTATAATTAATTATTATATCTCAATTGTGACTTATAAACTCCTAAAATGTGTACTAAAAATTACTAAAAATAATTTTATATTTAGTTGTTTTTTTATTTTTATATATTTAGTTAACATTATATTGTATATTGATCAGCAACTAAAACGTCAGAAACACCAGACTACTTACTGTTAGCTATGATATTATTATACCCAGAACTTATTTTCAAATTATTTCAACATTATTTTTCAAAATTATGTTTTATTAATTCTCTATACAATGTAATACCTCCACCATTATGCAATGTAATACCTCCACCATTAAACAATGTAATGCATCTGCTTTTGTCGATGACTTTTCTAAGCTTAAAAATCAATAGCCTCATCATGACCCAAGTGACTATATTAAAAGGTATTTGGTACCTACCAAGATTTATCTCTTGTTTAAATAATCAATAATACTGAGGCAGTTCCGTAAAATGTTACAGATTGGCATAACTATTCTAAGTTATGTATGATAAAGTAAGTATGTTTCAGCTAAGTTAGTTTAATAATTAAACAGTATTTTATTAAGAAAGTTGATAATTGATTATTTTTATGTGTTCGTTGTAATTTATCAATGTGTCTTAATGACTCAATTTAATGTATTTTTATACATTTACATTTTTATATGACATACATTACAATATGCAATATAATACGTTATTTGTTACAAATGTTCTGTGAATAAATAGATAAATAGTTCTACATTAAATTGATTTAATATACCTATTATCTTGATATAGATTAGCGGAAAATATTGCTCGTTTTTTCAGACAAAAATGTGTAATTTTTCAAAATTATGTTTCAAATTCTTTTAAATTCGTATAAGTAAATAATTATCATTTTTAATAAATGCTATAAAAATATAATTGATAAAAGATGAACTATTCAGAAATATTTATAGAACCTGTATTATACAATTTTTGTTTTTCCAATTGTGCTATTCTTTTGACTAAATAAACTTTTTTAATAAAAATAAAAATGATAAACTCAGCATAAACTCCACTCAGTATATTTATTAGTATTGTTTCTCTTACTGTTTCTTATTACTATATAAAATGATTGAGCTTAAAAACGTTTTAGTGATATATCATGCAGATTTTGTTTCGAAATTCATGGAGCTGGTAATGCATAGCTAATGAATAAAGAAAGTATGTAGTAATGTAACTATATGTAAGTAATGCAAAAAAACCTTACATATATTGTAATAATTCTCTATATAACGTATTGATAATTACTCAGAAACAGTAATAGCAATGTATTTTTAAATAGGTAATACATTTGTATCTCTTATTTCTTTACAATATAAAACATTGGAATGTACGATAAATAATAAATATATATAATAATAAAAATAATAAAAATAATAAATATGAGAATGCCAACCATTAATAGTTGTTTGTTAAACTTGCTTACAATCAATATCAATCTTGCATTAACCATATTTATAATAATCACGCAACATGTATGGCTATTTTTCTATTATATATTTATAAATAATACATTATATCTAAATGTGTTTAACTTGCATCTCGTAGTTATACAATGTATAAAGGAATGTCAGATTAGAAATATTGACAAATCAATAACTTTAACAAAAATTTGAACGATATTTATTATAGTTAATAACACAAATGAGATTAGTATCATATACATATATATATATATAATTAGATATGCAAGACTTATAAGTGGATCAAAAGATGACTAATCTCGCATTAAAGAAATAGTTTCATTATAAATGTACAGTCTTATGATCTCATAATTCATACTTTCGAAATTAAATGTGTTGTTATTATTGAAAAAATGAGTACCAAATATTATTATTTGTCTTTATAATAGTTGTCCTGACTTTATCAGTTATATATCATATATGCATATATTATACAGATATAAAAGAAAATGACAAAAGTTATTTATTAAAATAAATTATATTTTAAGTCAAACAATTGTTTATTGAAGCCTTAATATATATATATATATTTGATTTTTAGAAACATGCAAAGGGGAAATTAAAATTATTTGTTGCAAATAGCAATGCAAATCATAGGAATATTAAAAATAATTCAACCTAATATAGTATGAGTTATTAATTATATTGCTAAAAATTTCATCTTGGAAATTTCATATTTGAGATATTTTTATGCCTTTGTCATTGTTGAAAGAAAAAATTATTTCGTTTATAGTGATAATTCAATAATATAGTAATACTAAGTAAATTTTTTTCTCTTAAATTCTTACTGCTTGATATTTCATTTAGATGTCAATAAAACAGCATTTTATAATTGTAGTAACTAAATAGATAATGCTCAGTTATTGCATTCAATTGTGTATCATATTGCTAATTAATTACAATATACTTAAACTTTGCTTTGTTGTACAGCCCCCCTATATCCAAGTACTACCACGTATAGAAAATTACAAGCACTATGAAGAAGGCTTAAATAATGTAATTGTTTAAGATTTAAAATATAAAAGAATGTAATATCAATTAATCAATATTATTTTAATTACAATTAAACTAGTTACAAATTATAGTTTGGAACATTGTCTTAAGTATAGTTTATTTTGTTTGGTTTGAAGTAGTTTAAAGATCGTACCACAATGTTGTTATAACCGCTACAATCGCTAATCGATAATCGCATATTATTTACCATTTTGTTCAATTGATTAATGAAATTCATTTTATAACTACATATGAGGTTACATGTTGCTCTTTCGAGGTTACTAAGTAACATACATAATAGCAAGAACACTGTTATTTTCACAAAAAATGGAAAATAGTATTATTACTATACTATACTACCACTAGAATAGAATACTATAATACTATCTTTCAAGTTATGCAATATTTAATTGTTTTTAAAAAAATAAGCAGTTCATCAAACATAGTAGTGGGTCACAATTGCTAGTATAATAACATTGGTCATTCATATCTATTATTGATTATTGCATCGTCTTAGGTACTGTTTCATATTATTCTCGATCTAACACTTCTATCCTGCTATCTCTATTTAAGTTGTTCCACTTCATTGAGTAAAAGCACACAATTGATATTAATTAGTGTACTCATTTTACTAATGGGTGTGCTTCATTAAATTGAACTCTAAAATACACAACAACAGTAATTGTTCAACGTTAAGAGATGCAGGGTTAAAGTCAGCATTGCAGTACAGTTTTCTTGGAAATTTGACGTATATTGTAAACTTTGAAAATATATATTCTTAAAAAAAATGATTATTATACCGACACTTTTAATAAGTACGATTATTTTTTCTGCTGGATTGGGTCATCAAACAAACGTTGCTTCTCTGAGTGCAGCAGAAGTAAAATATTTCTATTCGTCTCATGTTCCAACTTTCATACTGTTCTGTATGGCCTGGACACCCCAGTGCCTGAGAGCTGACTCGGTTGTTACAAAGGTGTCCCTGGAAGACCTCAACAGAAGTCGACATTTTATCAACTTCAACTGTGATCTAAATGAAGAAAACAATGGTAAGTGTTTTTGTTTGGAGATATTGTTTATTGTATATCATAACATGTTCGATAATAAAAATATAAGATCCACTATTTTTAAATATAATAAACTTATATTATTAATAGACATTTTTCAAATTTATATTAAAATTATTTAATATATATATATCCTAAGTTAGACTGAGTAAATGTATCCCATAAATACATAAATATATATTTTTGGAACTTAAATTGATAGAAATAGTTTATATTTGTAGAAATAATTAATACAATTAGATATTTAAAAAAAATCGATGTACGTTCAATTGTAATTTTTTTATGAACGTCTATTTCTATTTAATACCGTTGAATTATTTTGTGATTAAAATGTATTTGGGAATATTGAAATACACATAATAATATTATTAACTTTATTTATAATCATGCACTAACATTCTTTTAAAGAATTATTCTTTTTTATTATAATTAAATCAAAAACGTTTCGACATATGCCAAAAGTAATTATAAACCTTTTAGTAGTAACAATTTCATTCAGTGATTAGCTAGTTGTCAATATATAATTGAGGCTTCATTGTTACAAGTGTATAATAAAAACAATCAAATAAGATAAAATAATAATAGTAATAGTAATAGTAGTAATAAAGAAACCAACACTAAAAGCATTTCCATTAAAATCAATTTTCTAAAACCGCTTTTAAATGCTTCTATTGCAAAAGTTTTAAAGTAGGCTTCTAATAATAAAATATTAACAGATTCAATTCCATTGTAATGTGTTAATCAATCCTATTTAATATATTTATCAGATATACATAATAATACTATTTTATGGTATCGGCAACTAATTCACAAAATATTTCATTTTTATAATCTAAAATGTTATACATTAGATAGATATTCTAAATAACTCACTGGCTTTGAATTATGTAAAATTATTATGACTCTTCATAAAATGATTATTTTAATGAAAGCTATTGTTTTTAAATTATATTGTCGTTCCAATATTAATTCATCGCAATTAAATAAATATCTAATGAAACTTCGAAGATGTTTTCCTCTATTACCAAACTATACTATGTAGTATAATATCTAAACTAACAAATTAAGTGATTTTCAATGCCGTTATTATTTCCTAATATAATCTCTTAGCACACACACACACATATATATATATATATATATATATATAAATGTTTCATGTGAATACAAACAAATTGAACATGTAATGGAGATGTAAATGAATATCCCAGATATCGCTTCATAACAAATTGATCAGTGTACAATCTGATCAATGCGTTGATAAAACATTTCTAATGGTACAATCACCTTTAATATTAGATTTTAGTACCATATTATAAAACAATTCTTTAATATATAACTTGGTATTGCCATATTATAAAACAATTAAATTATACCTTGGTAATTTTGATATGAAACTTGGTATGAAACTCGTCATACTCAACAGTTCACAAAACAGTTCAATTCAAAAATATTTTAAATCCAAATTATATCCAAAAAGCATAAAATATAATTTTAAGGTCAAACATGCAGATAATAAATAATTACACGTGTAACAATTGAATTTCATAATTAAAATAGGGGAGTGTGCTGAACAAGTGTGCTGAACTTTGGACTCACAGCAGCGGTATATGTTTTATATATTAATATTGTCATAAATATGCTGTTATATGTCGAAATGTCCATTTAGGACATATTTATTCTGATTTATGCCTTTTCTGATACATTACGACCGAATGTACAAATTCTCAACTTAACGGAAATGCAAAGTGATATTTGACATTTTTGGCGCACAATTGGCTCCATTTTTATGACAGTTGAATAAATATAGTGCTGTAACAAAAGGGTTAAATATATATTATAGAATATAAAAAATATGCATTTATTACCAAAAAACTCTATTCCTGATCTCAATTGATTGTCGATTGTTTTCTTTGTATCTATGTGATTTAGTGTAATACAATATATGATAATTAATATAATGTAATGTAATTAAAAATAAATAAAAATCAAACCACTTTTTAAACATTATATATTTAACATCACTTTGTAATAATTATGATTTTTAAATGTTTAAAATGTTTACTACATGACTTTCGTGTTTCAATGTAAACTGATTTCATTAATTTTTTCTTTAGTTTCATTTGGTGTTTGGCATGAAACTTATATATGACAAGAATGGCAAATTGGCAGAAAATATCATTATACGCCTTAAATCCAATGAGGCATATAATCACTATTTCTCATTGTTAATTTCAAGTTTTATATATTTGTTTGGTTTTTTAAAAAATTGTTTGCCTCTAGACTGCATGGTAATATGTCTATTATAGAAGACTAACAAAATATATTCCCAACAATTGATGATTATGAAATTATAGCTCTTGTTGAGATTATTAGTGATTGTGATCCATAATTACAATTTCCTGAACAATTACACATTGTAAAACACATAATAGTAACCACCTTGGTCAAGGTAGTTTGATTTCACAGTCTCTCACAGAAAATTATTTAAAAAGTTTAGTAACATACACATATTCTATTAAATAAAAAAATGACATTAATATGATCAATTACATCAATTATGTTAAAGGTTTTTAACTATAAAATACCATTAGCTTTATAAAAAAACTAAATTGCTTCAAAAAATTTAATTTAAAAAAATAATAACACTATAATTGAATTGAATTAAAATTGAATCAATACTGGTTATATACAGTTTGACATGTAATACTCATCTTAATAAGTCCTAGGCTCACTGAAAATTTAACGGTTGTATTATGATATGATGAAAAATGTTTTAATATGAGTCTCACCGAATCACTTGCTATAATAGAAAAATAAAAAATAATTACATTATGCTAATTATTACATTAGATATAAATTGAGAATACAAATCAAAGTTGTGCACATGTTATTAAAAACATTTTACAGGATAAATTTATGCTGGTATGTTATTTATTTAAACTGTATTTATTTATTTAATTATTTATTTATTTTCACTGTAATCCTGTGTTTTCAATTTCATTAAAAAATAGTTTTAACAGAATACCTTATATTAACATATTTATCTAATTATATTTAATTTTCTCGAAATATAATTTATAATTGATTAGGATTTACGTTTTTATTAACTATAATTAATTTTTAAATTTCCATTAAACTTATTCTAATCAACGACAGTTTCAACAGTGTTCAATAACACATAAAATCAATATGTTTACTTTGTATCAAATAAATATGTCGTATTTTTCTCTTCACCGTGGTGACCCAAACTCATAGCACATCTCTGATTTTGGCTGCTGGTTGTCAAGGCATCCCTTAGTTGCACATCCTGATGGCTCATTCTGCTTCCCATTCCTCTGCGCGCGCTTTAAGACTCCTCCAGTTATCATAGCAAAACCTGTTGGATTTGCTAGGGGCAGTAGTAGGTCTATTCTACCGCACCATAGGTTATGGCCTATACACGTTCTATTTTAATTATTTAAATTGAAAAGTACTGTTAATCAAAGTAGTTTATATTATACTACAAGATTAGTGGTGACGTGGTAGTTGGCAAGGACGTGCGTATTAATGATTTAATAATTGATGAAGTAATTTAATCAACTTATTTTTTTTATCTGAATTTTTAACTGAATTATTTTCAAAAAATATAAAACAATATAATATTATTAAACGTATCCAAACATGATCCTATCATTCAAGTTGGATTGAATAGGACAAAAGTACATTATATAATTATCTATAAGTTCTGATTAAAAATAAAAACATAGAATACGTTGTACAATATAGACGTTAATACAATACATTAATATGATATAGGTTCATAAGAAAAAAAAGTACAACACCGAAGTTTTTTTTTTCTTACTAGTTCAGTCACATTTGAATTAAACCACTAATTTTTTACTAACTGATTATTTTGTATCAAATGATTTTTATGTTAACGAGTTTTATACAAATCGACTCTTATATATGGAGTACCTAGCGGGCCTTGCAAAGTACCACGCTGAATTCAGGCATATTTCGTTAGTGTGTGGTATGGTCTGCTGATGAGTCCAGATCTCCTTGCCGATGAATATGTTTCAGTAGTATGTTTCAGTAGTATGTTTCAGTAGTATGTTTCAGTAGTATGTTTCAGTAGTATGTTTCAGTA
>JAUZND010001535.1:0-13423 GCA_034780555.1 Coelogynopora nodosa
GTTTTTAAAATAGTAATTTTCAATAGAAATAGGTATATAACTAATGATTTCTCTGGTTTAAAAAGATATCTATGGTTGATTTATGCGTAGATGATTGTGAACATGATATCTTTAATATTCCAGGTGGTTCGGAGTTTATCTTCATTAATAAAACAGACAGCTTGTTCGGGTTTTCTGGCTAGTTTGGGAAATACAAATAACCATTACAAGGCAATTTCTAGGTAATATAAATATACTACCCTTTACACCATCACCTCACCATACATCTCCAAAGATTGCTTTCTCTCACTCTCATAGTCATAATTATTTATCTAATTCAATAGAAATCAGGCATATGTTTTAAAATAAACTCATTTACAATTACATATATTATACATGTTTATTATATATTGAATACAATCAAGCAATATTAAAGACATTTTTTAATGTGCTCTGCATACAAGCAACTAGACTATATCAACTCAGCCACTCTGCAATCTAGTTATTGAGTTATGAATTTTTTCTGTCATTCTTCTGCTATTTAGCAAGAAAATATATAAGTATATGGTTCTTTATAGACTATTTTTATTATATTAAATTTTACTTGCTTGGTTCACTCATCATTATTTTAACATTTTTATTATAAATATTGTTATATACTTACCTATATGTTTTGTAGGTATATAATAGATCTATCTATATGATGCTAATCTGTCCTACATAATAAAGTAGTTTATTTAATAATCAGATGTTTTACAATTATAGTCAATACCTATTTAATCTTTTTTCTGTTAATCATTTCAATGTTTATTATCATACATTATATTTTTTATTAGTTTTTAAAAATTATGTTTAAAAAGTTTTTGTTCCATATTTTTTATTATGTAATTTTTTAATAAAATATGCAAAACATATGTACATGTGTACTATAATTATGTGTTCAAAATAAAGTTGTTCACTAATGCAGTTAATACTGGTTAAAGCAATTTTCAGGACATAACCCAGTATATCCCTAACAATCTTGGCATTGCCATTAGACATCTTAATAGTCACCATTCTGAAGGCAAAATAAACATTTTCTGTGGCATAAATTTTCTTTTTGTTCATGTTCTATATTGTAACTGAGGCTGCATTTTAGTTTGATGTCTTGAAGGTTTTCCCAGTCTTCTGGGCCTTCCAATATCACCATATGTTGTTAGATATTTAACTATTTCTTGAGTAATTTGCAAGAAATTAATTTCAGAGTAATTATGTTCATTATAAATGAGAAAGGTATTGCATACAAAGTGCTGGAGTAGGTGAATGCCCTTTTTTTAAACCATCAAGCTTTTTCTGTTAGAATTGTAACCATGTAACATCTGGTCAGACATGTCTACTCCATTCATCATATTCCTTGATAACAGTTAGTAACTGGAACTTGTCTTGTTGTCCTCCACACAGATATCTTATCTTAGTTACCATTGAAAACAGTATAAGTGAATTTTTATGAGTCTATCATTTTCTTTCAAATGATCTCAATCAGCAAATCACAGGAACTTCATTATTAGTATAAATTTGTAAAAATGGTGTGTCAAGCAAGTCATCATTACTCAAATAATGAGGAAGCTTATACTTTTTTTTACTATTCTTGTAAGAAAAATATGTCCAGGTGACAAATTAGCCTATTTTATTGCATGAGCATTTGGTGTCTCAATAATGTCTATTTCTTCCATAGCAAACTTTGACTTGCTTGTTTTAGTAAACCACAAGGTGATCAATTAGGTCATCTGACAAAAACAGATTCAACATGGTTGCAACATTGTCTATCTTCCTGCAAATTAGTATGTGTTGAGTCAGCAGGTAAAATATCAAAGTTATCATCAGAATCAGATATATTAGAAATTGTTTTGACATCTGATGCAACACTGATGCATCTGATCAACTTTACTGTCATTTCACTAGAACCTGATGCATTGCTATCATCATCAGAATATTGTGCTATATGGTCCGCTACTTCTTGGGCAGTAAATATCCTTGGCATGTATTATAAGTAACACATATTATAGGCAGTAAGCAGTGTTGCTAGTAGACTGCAAAAGCAATCAGACAAACAAAATATAATCATTGACATAACTACTGAATTAAATTACTCGTTGACCAAAAAATAAAATAAAAGAAATGACATTTTAATGAAGCAACTTCCAATCTATATATTTCATGAAAATGTTGTACCTACATACAGCTATTCCCTGAGAAATGAGTGAATGAGATATATTATCAATGACCATTGTTTCTATTGATCAGCAAAATAGTAACTCACTAATGCCTGGGAGGGCTATTAGTTTCAGATATGTATAGTTGTGTCCATACTGGATGCTGTACATGCCCTGGGCAGTCAACAGGTGTACTAAACAGCATAGCCATACCACCTGGAGATTGTTTAAAAAAATCATTTTAAATAATGTTGAAGCATTCTCAGGTCTGATGTATGTTAATAACAATGTTTATTTTTACAATTTTATTATTATTTTGATTATATATAATTATGAATTATTTTTACATTATGTATACATATGCTCATTTCTATTTAATAAAATAAATGTTCAATAATGTTAATGCTATGACATTTTTTTATAGAAATATTTGTGGGATAACAATCAACATTGCAGGGTATTGAGTTATCTAACTGAATCTACATTGAGCCAATAAATTACTTCAAACATTTATAATATACAGATGCCAAAACTGTTTACATTATTATTTATAGTTTAGAATTTCATGTATCAAATGTAGTTATAGAATTCTAATGAATGTTTTGAATAAATTGCATTTAAGTTTCTTATAATTTATAATTATTATAAAATTATTATTAAAAATTATAATTTATCTTATGTAGTTTTATTTAAAAAAAATTATGTTTAGTATTTTAAATTAGGAGGTTTAAGTATACTTATTTTTCCTCATAATTTAACTGAAATAATCACTTTGTGTAGTGCTGCCACAAGCTGAACTATAATATATGTTACCTGCTGTATTAGAATTATACTTGTAATATAATGTGTGAAGTTTCAGTCTAGTCAAAAAGATACTAACATTTTGAAATAGAAAAGCCAATGTCAAGTTTTGTTTTAAACATGTGCATATGATAAAAAAGCTGCAAATAATGATAAAGCATTGATGTGTGGTGAAAGAAAACGCCCATCATTGTATTTATTGATATTAATTTTTATATATTTCATTTGATTTAATATACATATTACTTAGATTGAAGTGTATTTTTGTAACTACTAATATGCTAATAATATACATACTGTAGATATAGTTGAATTTAGTATTTATTTTCTACATATTTTGTTTAAATATATTTACCTACCTCTGTATTTACCTATTTATAATTCCTGGAAGGTAATCTGTACTAGTTATAAGTATATTTTCATCACAATATACAGGGAGGGCATTGGTCAGGGAATTTGAAAAGGGTCAGGGAAATTAGGGAGTTTTTGCATATTGCATAGTCAGGAAAAATTGAAAAAGAAGTGTTTATAAAATACAGACGTCCCAATATTTGATGTGATTTTTAATGTCCTAATAGTATAGCAAATGTCTCGATAATTTTAAAATCTGACAGTTGACAATTTTTATATGTCTTTTCATGTTCATGCTGTAAAAATTTGCACTTTACACGATTTTCCAATTAAAATTGTTTATTAATCTGTCATCTTCCACACAATTATTACAATTGATGTTATATAAAGCAATTCCAAGCCTTTTAGATGCATTCTTATCTACAATATAAAACACAAAACATTTTAGCACTATTCACGGATTTAGAGGACTGGCTGTTTGACCAGCCTTATGCGACGGAGATTATGCAAATGTTCCAATTTAACTTATTGAAAGGTTGACAGATCTAAAAATGAGATTATACCTTTATTAGAAACTGAACCGATTTGAAATATTGAATAGAATCCACATTGTACCTACTTAATATGTCAGGCAATGTTTTTTTTTGTTGATTTTTTTTTAATAATTAGGTTTGGGATGAAAAGCATCCTTGTTTATAGTTTTTTCAATAAGTGGGTGGATTGGTACAGCTATAAGGGGATGTTGGAGACTATATAAACAAAATTATTTTCTAATAAAATTTTTTAATGTCTTTGATGTGATAGCATTATAAGGAAAAATTATAATAAACTTTTTTGTCAGGGAGAGTGGCCACCCTCCTGTATACAATATACTCAAACTGTATGTTTTGTTTTGCTATATTTTATTGTTAATTATTATAATTGTATTTAGTATTCTGATTCATGTACTGGTTCTTCATAGCAACTTTCTTTATTTATATTTTTCAGCACTATCAACAAGCGTCGAATTCGGATAGTCTTTTTCTTTCATTTTTTACTTTGGGTATTCATGCTATTTCGTCTTCTCCCTGAAATTGGTCTGCGTTTTGGTTACAAGCTTGATAAGTTTTTAGGAAAGGTAAGTTTTATAGTTCTTTCACACCTGGTGCTTTAACTTGTCAAATATTATATTTTGGACATATCAAGGTTTACTTCATTTTGTAACAAATTATATCAAATTAATTACTATTTTGAAGATTGTCTGGTGATAAGATGAAAACAATATATTACTGAAATTGTTATTATCATTCATTTGATTCTGTTTATTTCTTACTTGATACATTGTGAAGTTTTATTTTTTGGATCAAAATTATTAGAAATTGTACAGCAAAGATAAATTTAAAATTATTTTTGAAATAATGTGTAGTTTTTTCTGTTTACAAAATTTCAATGTCATCAGCAGTAACATAAAAGTAGGAGCTTTCATAAATTATAATTTCTTTCAATTTTATTATTTAAAATGTTACATACATTATAAAATATTAATTTATTCCAGTAAACGTATTTAACATGAATCACAAAATTAAATAATTTTGTTGTTTGTTGTTTATTTTTCAACAGGTTATCCTTCCAAGGGCGCACATTTGGGAGTACGTTTGGTTTCTATGTAGTCTTACACCGACCCTCTTCGGACTGATGTCTTTAGGCCGCAATCGATATGGTTTAATGCGTATATCCATTTATGGTTGTGCCATATTTGCCATGGGACCTGTGATCTATGGCATGTGTTCCCATGGTAATGATCTCATGCAATACTATTATAGTCGGAAGTCCAAACAAGTTTTCCTGGGATTTCCAGTTGTTGTTCTTGCCTACATATTTTTTGCCATTTGCACGCAGGTAATTAAATACTTATTTCTGTCTTTTGGTTATTATTGATATGTTATCCTTTCCGCAGACCGTAGTGATACTTTGTATTATTAAGTTATCGTTTCGCAATTTATTAATTTGTGTTTTATTAAATGCATACAATTAAATCATAGGGACCTATATAAGCTTAAGGTAATGGTTTTGGATAAGAAAGTTCTGTTATTATTAGTATATTATGCTTCAATTGTTGAGCGCCTTTTTGAGTTTATATTTAATATTTTTGAGTTAATAGTGTATAGAATTGTAACTTTAAAGTTTGTGACTATAAAGCTAAGTCACCAGAATACATGAAGCTTGTTCGGAGTTGACTGATTAATTATTTGTGTAAGATTTATTTAAGGAAAAATATGGATTAATTTAGAGAAAACACCTTGATATTTATACTGGAACGTTTGAAAAAATTGTTTTACACATCATGCTAACCTTTAAATTGTGTTGATCGTTGTATCAGAAAATATTTATATGTATGACATGAGTCATATTCAATATTGTGGCGTAGCAATACTTTAGGTGAAGAGGTATTGTAGATGGATATATATGCATCTTAAAATCACAAATATAATATTATCGTACAAATATGATTTGTAACATTCTTAGTAATGTTATTTCATTTCAGGTTCATATGTTTTCGATATACTTTGGATGGATCTTACTAAAGGCTTGGTCGCCTTCAAAAAGCAAAAGGAACTAGTGATTTTTGTGAACATTTGTGCTATTTATTTATGTTAACTATGTTTAATATTAGTTTTTTTATTTTTCGCTTTTTAAATTATATTTGACAAATCCACTACTTGATCAATTCACTGTTGTTTGTCACTGATATCGTGCTGTTAATTGTTTCCGCCAATTATGTATTATTATTTATTTGCCAGCTTTGTGTGTCTCAAAATTTTGTTATTTTCGTAGTGTTGTGTATTAATTTGTTGACCAAAAAAAATTGATGCCTTTCAATATATATTATATTTTGGATGTCTGGTTATTTGTCTCTGTCACTCTTATTTCTTCCGTTATTTTATATAAAAAATATATTTTATGAATTCCAACAGATCTTCTTTTTGATATGACACTATTTTTTATTAATTTTTCTTATACGTTGAGTTTATTTTATATGTTTGATTTCTGAGTGCTGTAGATTTTTAATTAAGGTTGATTTAAATCGTCTAAATCTACATTTGATAGTATTTAATTTAAATATGATCTATTAATTCTTAATCCATATTTTATATTTGGTAGATACTATTTCCAAATATTCTATATCTTGATTTGTTGTATTATAATTAATAAAAATTTTTAATCATATAAATGTTTTGTTAAAGTATCTTTTTGGACGAAGTACAATTATTATATTTTTTTCTATTCAATTGGTGTTTTCCAGTAAACAATTTTACTTGTTTATATATAAATTTAACTGAGTCATAATCGTTAAATATATTTTGGATTATTTTCAGAAAATTAAAATGTTTGTTTTAGTCGAAATGAAGGATACTATTATTATTCAACCAAAATATTTTGGAGTTGACATAAAGGAGGCAATTGAAAATGACCTTAACACCAGACTATCAAATAAGGTAAGCATCTATTTATTGCATATTATTATTTAATTTAGCTTTTGGGTAAACCTATTCTGTGTAACATACCGTGTGCACTAATATATACGCATATATATGCGTATAACATGTACCTTAATGAACTTTGATTCCTACTGTTTTTATCTGCACTGTTTTGTCTATTTAAAACCCGCTGGTTGATCCCCATATAATGACGGTCGGTAGGCTTCTGTACTATTATGTATAACATGTCAGTCGTTCTAACCGCTACACTAAACACCGTGTTAGCTGTGTGTAAACCCAGTAGTCCAGCGTACTTCTCGTTCTGAAGCATCTTTGCCTACTTGCGAAATATGTTTTTTTTTTTACTTTTGCCAGTTATTTTCATAAATGTATTTTTAACGAGACCACGTATAGCTTTTTAAAGTATATCCCGTCGGATATTTGTTAGTTGATAAGATTCAGTGGTGCTGCTGAACCATGCGATTTCCCACATACTGTTGCTTGCTTGCCTACCCACTGACTTGTTAATTTGCCCCCTATATTGCCAAGTTTATCTACATTGCTTACTTATAGTTTAACATTGCTTAGTGTGGATGAAATAGATAATAATTAACTAGCGTCACTGTACATATACACTTAAAAAAGTATAATGTTAGAAAAGGAAATTGTGCGGTTTGGTAAAATAAATACATTGTGTAAACATAATATTTACTATGTTAGAACTACAATTTTTATTTAAATTATGTGTATAAGTAGGTTACAATAAATGCAACCTTTCAAATTTTAAAATTTGGATAGGGGGGATTTGGGCACCTCCGCTTCTTCCATTTTAATATTCAGCAGCAGCTCACACGTCATACCTGTCGTTTTTTGCGTGAATTTATTAATTGCTAGAGTTTTTTAATTTTCAATTAACCTGTTCCTATTTTATGTACGTTTTACTGCTCTTTCTTATAATACATATTTTTACTTTTAATCACTTCAATATTTTTTACCACTAAATTTAATGTGCTATTTAGAGTTGAGATTCACATATACATAGACATACTGTAGATTGAAATGTGCTAATTTATAGTCGATCCATTTTTAAATATATAATTTTCGCATCTTTTTGTGTGATGCAGATGTTACGAAATTGTGCGACAAGTTACTGTATTCTAACCCATGTAATACTTTTACTCACAGCGTACGTACATGTAAATCAATGTTAAAATAAACTATTTTATTTATTTTTAATCAATAATTCTAAAATTTGAATTATTGAAAATAGTTAAAATTAAAAAATACGATAGTCTAGGCTTTTGCGGATTCTTTAGAAAATGTTATTCGTAATACACAATTGATGGAACTTGTATGTTTATTTTATTTAGTTGATGTTTACTTTTAAAATTTTAATAGTGTGGTTTATAAGATCTTAAATTGCCTAAACAAATATATCCTCTAAACTTTTTCAATAAATTCACTTCAATTTTTAAATAGAACATTTATAATCTATTTTTTAATTATATATCAATCAGAGAGCCATACATGCTAAATAGTAATAGTTGATAATATTATTTTGTGTATTTTGTCAAAAATACATTATTTTACCGCGATGGGTCTATTTCATGTTTCTACTTGTTAATAAAAATTGTATTCTAAATAATCATAACAATTTTAGGTTCTGACATTTTAAAATCGATGAATGATCGTGTTTTATGCTTACTGAACGTGCTGCGTTAACACTGTTATTAAGTTTATTGATTGTGTTTCAGGTTGTATTTCAGGTAGGCCTATGTATTGCTCTATGGGACATCTCTCGTATCGAAGAAAGTTACATTTTCCCCGGTGATGGGGCCTATCATACAGTTGGTTAGTATTTTAAAGAAAAATTCTGTCTTTTAACGAATTTGTCGTTAGTTCACTAAATATTTTTACTTTTGCAAATTTTTCTGTTTCAGTTTATTTCCGATTCATTGTTTTCCGACCTTTTATCGATGAAGTTCTAGTAGGTACAATTAAAAACTGTTCTGCCGATGGCATACAAGGTTAGATTTATTATTTTTAATATGCAATTTTTGGTTATAAATCATCTGTTGGCTTTTAGTGATTACGTCATGTGTAAAAAGAGTCGGAATTCCAGGTTTAAGTTAGAGCAACTTATTCTTGATTAATGAGTATTTGCATAATGTGGTCGACTTCAAATTAAAATATTAAAAATTTGATATTTTTACTTTAAATTGAAATGGTCACGTTCATTTTAAATCTTCATTGACCTTGGTATACTTTATATCCTGTGGATGGGGTGCTACTTTGCGATTTTATTTTATTTATTGTCACTTTCCATAAATAATGAATACTATATTATAACATATAAATTACATTATTTAAATTGTAAAATTTTTGAAGAGCGGAATAGTTTTTGATAGCAATTTTAAATCAATTTAGCCAGTATAATTTTTCGATATATATATGTCAGACGATTTCACTACAATTAAATTTGATTAAATAGTCAATATACAAATTTGTTGTTGCAGATGCTTGCCTCTAATATACAAACAATTTACATATTATAAAATATAGAATTTAAATATAAAATCACATGTTGACCTTATCACATCATGTTAAATCTGTGAAGCACCATGTTAAAGCAAATCGATTGAATTATTGATATAATTGTTTCTTTTTAGTTTCAATGAATTTCTTCGACGATATTACCATTCCACCAGCGAACCTTCCTACACCTTGCAAATTGTGAGCTTATTTTAATTTTATTTCTCATTTTGATTACATGGTTAGGGCGTTTCATTTTTTATGAATCTTTTAGGTACAGTTTAGAATGAGGTAACAATAGAACACTTGTTTTCCTTTTTGTTAAAATTATATACATAAAAATGTCTAAATATTTTAATTTAAAGTAACATTTTAAAAATCATAGATGACCGTTGCTTAGCATAATATAATATCTCAACGATTTTATATATAATATTTGCTTAATCACAATTATTTTGTTGAGATGTTTATATTTTCAATGTTCGTCTATATTCAGGGGTAAAAAATAGATAATGTGTTATTTTTTTCAGTTTTAAAAAGTCTGAAATATATAATAATAATTTTCTTTCAAGTTAATTTTTTGTTTTTGCATTTATAGTATTAGTAATTGTTTTTTTTTTGTGTTTTTAATAATTATTTCATAAATAAACCTGAAATTAAGGATAACAAATATTGCTATGTAGTATGGATTATAATGTCCTTTTGCTTATTATAGTATAATACATTAAAACAGGGTATTTATATTATCGATTTTGAGAGGTTTTGCAAATATTTCTAATGTGAACTTTTTTTGTGGAAATAGGGAATATTTTGAAGTAAAGTATACATATAAGTTTTAAATTAGTAAAAGTACATTTGCATTCTTTTGTCAATTGACTTTACATCTTTAAAACTAATTGGTAATTAGAATCGGGTTCTGTTTACTAGACGTGAGACGTAAACTGGTCTTGAACGATATATTTTACTTCCTGCCTATCTTCGACTATCAAGAATTTAAAAGTTTTAAGTCTGAGATGTACTTAAATAATATTTTATTTTAAAATGCAACGTCTGCTTTATTATTGATTATCCTCGTGTCATGAAGCATACTAATGTCATGTTACCAATTATGTATGAGATGTTGCCATGTTTTTGTGGTCTCTCAGTTCCTATGAAAACGGCGCGCCTGTGTGGATTTGGAACTACGAAACCGATGGTGAGATACACGAGCTCACCATGGAAAAGGGAGATACAATAAGGTACAGCACATTTTTAGTATCTATTCACTTTTTAAATATATTAAAGAATGACTTTTGTTTGTTAAATTAAAATTCGTACTTTTGGATTTTATCCTGTCCCTATACTATTAGCAAGCTCACCATTACAGTGCTATTACGCAAACTATGATGTGAACTACTAATTACTGTTCGTATGCCAATTGTGTTGTGTTATAGTATACTCAGACTAGCTTTGGTCAGGGAAGTCTTGAAAAGTCGGGCAACTTTTAATATTATTAGGGAATAAAAAGGATATCTCAATATTGTGAAATTTTAAGAACTTCGAAAGCTTGGGTTTTTATTTCATAAATATTATATTGTATATATAATATTTTAATATTAATTATAATATATTCTAATTGTGTGTTTGTTCATAAATGTATTTTTTTATTGCATTGCTCGTTAATAATGCAATCAACCGAAATCATAAGTTATTATTTAGCTCATTAAGTTATTCGCATTACTATGTTTAGCTTCAGTGTCTCTTGCGACTTTAGTTGTTTTATAATTATGATTAACATTTATTTTATTAATAAATCATTTCTAATTATTATTGATTTCAACTTCATATTTTAAATAGCTATTTTTTATAACTAACTATTCGCGTATGCTATGTGTTCTAAAATACTTTATATATTCTTATTGAATGTGCATAATGTGTGCTTGAGTCAGATTTCGAACAGTTGAAGAGAAGTGGAAGGATACGACACCACCGACAAACCAGCCCCCGGACAACCAGCCAGACACCCGACCCCAAGAAGAGAAAGCGACCCCCTACACTATCGTTGTAGGTGGTTAAAACTGTCAACGCCTCGTTCGTGGTGTTGTTTCTATTAGATTGTATCGAATCATTTTACCCTCCGACTGCCAATCAATGTATTTAATTGTTTGTTGGTTTGTCTGTTTTTTCTGAAGTTGTTTGAAAAGGTGTTATTTATAGAACGAGTTTAAAATAATCTTTATAAAAACAACAAATAATTTTTAACATAATATACACAAGATTTGTTTAAAAAAGTTGGAAAACTAATTTGAAAACTAAACGATGCTGTCAATTTATGGGATGAAATATATTAGTGTAATTATTTTATCTTTAATAAAGAGAAAATAAAATATTTTTCAAATATCATTCATTACTGTGGATGAAATCGAATAGCTATTATTACTAAATAGTTTATCTATTCATAAACATCTATTTTTATAATTAAATGGTTGTCATGGTTACGGTTGGTTATAATATTGTATGAACATGTTTTTCGTGATTACTCCAATAGCCTGAGTGTAGTTAGTATAAATAGCTGTGAATTATGCATGGACAGTTTTTATCCATTTTTCTATTAAAACCTTGTCTATTGACAATATTTTCAATGTAAAAATCATTTAGCATTGCATTTGGTCATAATACCAAAAACAGTGGTTGTGAGATCCTCAGTGATAGTCGCTCTTTGTAGTCTGGGTGTTAATACTTCACCAAGGAGTAATTACTTATGCAAGTAAAATGTTTTTAAACTTCGTAGTTTTTCCTTCATAACAATATTGTACATGTTCCGAAATCTTGTTTAGAGTGCACACATAAGGCTCGTGCCTCATTTGTAACTTTATTTTTATATAACTGGACTTTATTTATAAATAATATATTCTTATAATAAGTCGGCACTAAGCGCAGAGACAGTATAAGTTTTCTTTGAAAGTATATTATCAAACAAAGTATAAAAGTCTATTAGTGTTAATGTTTTTAATTACTGTGTGGTTGTATTTCTATATGTAAAATATATATTTTGTGTATAATATGGCGGATGTGAAATATGATCGGGCAAATTAGATTTTATCATAAATATTTAACTACAGTTTTGTTTAAATAATATATATTTATCGAACAATCAATTTCCCGATGATTGATGTTATGTAAAATCAATATCTACTTCGGTAGAATCAGGCTTGTTTTATGCTGTATAGGTACTGTAATTTGAAATATTGTTTTCTTTCTATAACTTTTTATTTTTTTTATAAACATATAAAAAACCATTGTTATTATTTCTGCAATATTCAATTTATTAACCTCATAAAATTCAAAATTTTAAAAACATTTTAGAGGAACAATTTGGTGTTTGTAATTAACTGATTATTTTTTATCCGCGTAATGAAAATGTTATATGCAAGTGGTGGAAAATGTTTGTGATATATATTTATTATTTTTTTCGTTTGTAAGTTAGTTTGTAGAGACAAATACAGACTGCTTATTTGGCTAAATATCTATTTTATTGAAACATACAAAAAAGTAAAAAGAGTGAATTCTTGTTTCAGTAAAGAACGTCTTTAAGCTGGTCAATTACCGTGTTTATGAAATGCTCGATATGTTACTGTACTTTTTTTGGTTTCTATGCTATTTTTAATTTTTTCCACGTTTTCATTATACTTTTAATAATTTTCATAATATACTACTTATTAAATTTGAGTATTATAGTTAAAATATTTGCATATATTTTGTTAAACTAAATAATAAGGACATTTTGACTGTGCTGTATGATAGTTCTATTTGATAGTAGTTATATTATGTTTTATTCGAGTTGAATAGGAATATTTGATTATATTATAATGTAATAAAGTTGTAAAGAAAGTGTGAGATGAGGTTTGGTGATATGTCATTAATTATTATCAATTTCACTTAATATAAACTCTAGTAAATGGATATATTCTATTCAAATCCTGAAATTCAACTGAACTTTATCATAGATGGGAATCTTCCGGAATTCTGAGATTTTTAGATGAAAAAATAGAACTGATTTCTTTTATGAAAAATGCAATAAAATGTGTGGGTGAAAGGGGGTTGGGGGACTGTACTATAATACATCATCAT
>JAUZND010001536.1:0-13422 GCA_034780555.1 Coelogynopora nodosa
TAATAAGCTATGTCAAATTGAGGTTTGCAATTAAATAAAAAATATCTTGTATCGGTTATTTATTTCCAGCCCTGTAGATGATATTTTGAAAATTAACATCTGATAAGGATGAATTAAAAATAAAATTAAGTCTGGACCAAATAAAATGCATTTAAATTTTGTTCAGACAAAATATATATTAATTCTATTTGGTCCAGATAAAATAAATAAGAATTTTAATTTGCTCTAGACAAAATATAAATAAGCTTCTTTCTGAGTATTAAAGACAAATATCAATTAGGTCTAAATAAATAAAATTATTTTTTGTTTACTTTAATAAACTTTTTTTTGGTCAGCATACAATAAAATCGAATGACTATTTGGTCTGGATGAAATAAAAAATAATATTTTTTTGGTCCAGATAAAATTTAAAAAATTATTTTCATTTGGTTTAGACCAAATACAAATATAGTTATTTATGTTATGGTCATGGACGAATTTCAAATAATATCAGATAAATTTTGACTCAAAATAAAACAGAATGAATTTCAATATGGTCTGGATCATTGAATATAAATAATATGCTTTTTTCTGGATACATATTTTTTAAATATTAATTAACATAAAATAAAATTATTTTTTATTATTATTTGTGGTATATATAAATTATAAATTAAAATATATGAAATATTTTATTTGGTCTGTCTGATTACTAATTGGTCATGCTATTTGGTCCACTACACGATAGTAGCAAATATTTTTTTATCTCTGAATGGAACAATTGATATTTAATATGATACATTCACACTTCCAAATTGAAATGCAGTGCCAGTTGCAGTATAATAGTTAAATTGAAATGAGAATATTACAAGTTCAGATTAGATATGGTAGGTGTATCCTGTTTGCCTGCATCCATATTTCTAAATTAGTTATTATTATTAAAAGACTATGTGTATAATATATATATATATGTACTATAGTACATATAGATGCACATGCACTTGAAATATGTGCATCTATATATGTTAATATGTAGTATACTGCAGTATAGTAGTAATTATAGTATGTTATAGTATGCAGACATGGTATATACTATATACAGGGTCCAGGGCTGCCAGATTATATAGTCATAGATGAAAAGTATAATATTAATAAATTAGTTAGTTATATATTTATATATATAGCCAGATATTAATATTGTGAAATCTGTTTCTGGAATCACTGGAATACTTGGACTTTACTTGCCCTTGGAATTATGCCTATTGTATAATTCGGCCTATATGTAATGTTTCCTTAATTTCATAATTAAAAAGTCTAAAATCTGTCAGGGATTGGTATATATTATGATACCAATAGTTTTAGTCATTAAATTAAGAGCCTGCCCATAAAAATAAATATTAATTAATAATATAAATTAATAATTGCCACATGCATGTGGCAATCCTTAAGATTAGACCAGTAAATTCCTAAATGTTTCAATAATAGTAAATATTTGTTTAAAATTATGTTTACCATTTATTTAGTTTATAATTTATTAATTAATTATTTATAAATTAATTATTATTTATTATTATTATTTATATATTATATATATTTTTTATATTATATATTATTTATATTATTATATTATTTTATGTTATATTATATTATTTATATTATATTAAATTATATTATTATATTTAATATTATTTATATATTATTTATTCTAATTTATTATTATTAATTAATATAATTAATTAATGTACTGGATCTGACATTATTATGAGTGACATTTTTTGATTTTCATATAACATTTCATAAATACATCTTTTCTATGGATTTATTGACACTACTTTTAATATCTCTATATTTGACGCGATTTTTAAAATTTCGGAATTTACGGGTCTAAACTTAAGGATCGCCTTATATATATACTGTATATAATAAATATTAATATAAAAAATACATATTCATTATTTTGTAAAAACTATTTATTTCTACTGATTCAAGTGTTCTTAAGCTAAGTATAAAAAATAAAATAAATTGTGAAATAGTCAGTACATTTTCTCATCTAAATATATATATTTATTTATATAAATAAGGATCAATTGATTTTAATACAATAAATAAACTTATGTGAACATTTATTACCTTAAATAATACTTTGTGTGTATATTTATTAATGATTTATAAATTAATTTAATCAGGAAGATAAATATAGGGAATTCCAAAATTTAAATATAGCTTAGCGTCATATAAAAATTTTTATCTATTAATTTTGAATAATATAAACAAAATATTTTAAATATATTTTTCGTAATTTAATAAAAATAGGTAACGCATGCTATGTAATATATATTATTGTGTTATATGTTTATAAAACCAATTACAAATTTTATATTTAATAATTTTATCTTTTCACTCAATTTAAAATTTTTGATGTTACATTATCCACTTAATTTAATAAAAACTGCAATTTTATTATATATTTAATTACATTTTTATATATGTTATATAGGTTGAATGTAGAATCCTCACTCCGATGAGATTTTTTCCAGATTTTAAAAGCGTCAAAATATTTTAAGAAAGCCTTACTGGAGGGAGGATATGTCAAACGTTATTAAATAGTTCCTCCACTGAGCAAGGTTTCCTCAGGCGCTTGAGGAACCATTATATATTCGACCCTAATATTAACTTGAATAATTTTTTAAAAATGTTATACGTATTAAACCATTAACGTTTAGCGTCTTCAAATTAGGATAGTATTTATAATTACTGTTATATTTTTACAATGGAGATTTGATACCTACTTTTCAGTTTTATGTGTTGGGATCAAACTATATTGTATTACTAGAAAATGTTCATTGGAATCACTGGGATTATTTTAATTGAATATATAGTGTGATGTATGTGTAGGCTCTATAGCATGTATTATACGGTCAGAATGCCGAAACAAATAATATTCCCCCACCAACCTGCCTGCGGACACGAGGATGTTATACAAGTAGAAATAACTGAATAAGACATTGAAGGTAAATATTGACATCTGCTGCCGCATGATCAAGTCAGCAGGAGAACACATATCCCACGCTGTCCTCATATGAGGACGCCAGGCAGAGGGTTTGCAAATTTGAAATAACATGAGCACACAACAAGTTGTGTAAGCCTGTGATATGAATCATCCATATATATATATCATGTGATGTAATATTTAATGTAATGTGATGAGGCACGCAGTAGCTGTATGGGGATAATCAGGATATTGTTATTTTTCCTGTCGGCAATCACAGCGATGATCAGCAATTACTGGAAAATATTGTTCCATTGGACTCATTCACGAATTATATGAGGAATACGGCAATAATGCTACCGGTAATCAGCGATGGCGACCATGAGGAATGTGGCAGCAACGAAATTGGAAGATCTACAACAGCGCCAAGACATAGCGAGATTGATACATTTTAGAAATTTATTGATGCGGAATTTCTTCTAATTATTGTCACTGAAACGAACAGATATGTCAGAAAAGTAAAACATGATCACAACTTTGAAATAAATCAATAAGAAATGCGCGTATTTATAGCATTTATTTTATTCTCTTTATGCCACACCCTACCCTCTGAGCATAACTACTGGATTCTAAGTGACTACCTTGGCACCAAGTTCTTTCGTGAGTGAATGAGCCCGATCGTTTTCTACTACACAAACTCTACATCCACTTTGTTAACAATAATCAACAGCATAACATCGACCGGTGCTACAAGGTGAGCCCTCTATGGAACATAATGAACACGCGCTTTATCCAATTAAGTATATTCATAATCAGAGATGAGAGAAAGGTTGCCCATTACGGACGCAATTTACTCAAACAATTTGTCCGAGGTAAGCCGATCCGCTTTGGTTATAAGGTTTGGACAATGTTTGGCTTGAATGGATACTGTTTTGGATGAGACATATATTGTGGCCGTCGACAAGGTCAGCGAGAGTATCCACTTGGCACGGAGGTGGTCATTCAACAGATGCAGCCCATGCTGCCAGAAGCTAGTTCGCATAAAGTTTACTCTGATAGTTTTTTTTTACAGGATTGGGTCTTTTGACTCTCAGCTTATTCTCAGCGATTCGACAAGAGACACTAGTTGATGGTCATAAAATAGAACTACAACAACATCCTGACCACCAAATACAACAAAATAGAACCGATTGCTCTCCGGTGAATCGATGGAACCGACAACTTCACAAGAGAGTTCCTGTCGATAGACCTGCAGTTGTTGCGCACAATTTGTGTACAATGGGTGGAGTTAATTTGCATGTTGATAACTTTGTCAACTGTTATCTCATAGCCATCCGCATGAAGAAGTGGTATTGGCCGCTATTCACACAACTTCTCGACATAGCCACCATCAACACTTGCTGTCTTTTTCAACTAGCGACACATTCCGAAATTCCAGCCAAATAAATTCGCAGAATCATAGTGCGCAACGACCTGCAGTACACATACAAATATTTATATTGTATATGTAGGTAGTTATAAATATGTATGGAAGATAGGTGTAGGTTTCCTGAAGCAGCATATTTTATAAAAATAAAAATAGAAGATAAAGCACAAGCTGTTGTAAAATAAATATATTTTTACATAAATTTTCGGAAGAAAACTTCCCTTATCAAATGTGATAAAATATGAATTAAAACAAGAAGTCAAAGATATTATAAAAATTTCTATAAACCATATACAATATTTTGAAAGTGTTAGTGTACAAGTGTTAATGAATTATATAATTTAACCAAATTTGAATGTTAACATTATTAAAAGGATTTAAAAAAATTATCAAGCAAAATTTATTTATCGATAAGGTGCTTATACAAATACTACATTATATGTTACATTTTAATTTAATATTAATTAATGTTTGGTTCTATTGAAGTTGAATAAATCAGCGAGTGTATATAGTGTGTGCATAGCAACAATTGTTTACCGGTATCTACAAACAGCTGTGTAAACTATAGTTCAAAAATAATAATAACTGCGAAAATAACTAGAGTTTTTTTAGTTACAGTAAATTAAACTACAGTTAACTATAGTAATACTATTATAGATACCTGTATAAGTTTATTTACCGTAACTGCAGTTAACTGTAGTTATATTTATGTAACTGCAGTTAACTGTAGTTTTATTTACTGTAACTGCAGTTAACTGTAGTTTTATTTATTTACTGTAACTGCAGTTAAATGTAGTTATATTTACTGTAACTGCAGTTAACTGTAGTTTTGTTTACTGTAACTGCAGTTAACTGTAGTTTTGTTTACTGTAACTGCAGTTAACTATAGTTTTATTTACTGTAACTGCAGTTAACTGTAGTTTTATTTATGTAACTGCAGTTAACTATAGTTTTATTTACTGTAACTGCAGTTAACTGTAGTTTCATTTATGTAACTGCAGTTTACTGTAGTTTTTTGGACAAATTACAGTAAAGTAAAGTATAGTTAACTAATTTTAAATACAGTTCAATCTAAATACATACGGCCTATTTTTTTATTTTATATAATATATTAAAAATGTATAATTGTGCTCAATATTACAAATGAATAAGTTAAAAAAAACTAAATAATTAGTTCATAAATGTAAGTGTATATATATATGAAAATCTAGTTTATTTTCTTTTTTATTTGTTCTATTGAACAAAAATTATTTTTTAACATATATTATATTGCCAGCGACACATTTCCTATTACATTCATTAATAATAATAAACTTATGATAACAGAACGTATATATGCAAATAATTAAATAAGTAATATCACAACATAGTTAGTACAGACATCAAATAATCATGTGAATATATCTTAATCTATATCTATAAATAATTATACATTTACATATACAAAATCCATTAAATACTGCTGTTAAAGAAGCGAACGGTATGAAGGAAGATCCGACGACTGTATATAGATTCGGATAAATACCATTAAAAATATTAATTTAATGTATTTTGAGTTTTTTGCGTCATTATTTATCCATTCTCTGATTTTTGACTCAATGAAAACTGAAAAATGGGTAATATAATAAGTTTAGAAGTTGTTATTCGATACAAAATATCAAATATCTTACATATTTACTAATGCGTATAATTTTTTAAAATATATATCTATACAATATTACAAACATGTTTGGCCGTTATACTATAATCATATTTATTAAAAAGTCATGTCCACGAACTGTAAACCAATTAAGTTTCTATTGACGTTTATAAGGCGTATGTCTTGCTAAAACCAATCGATAATCTTATAGAATTATTCATAGAATTAACCGATTTAAATAGAAATAAAATCAATTCTTTGTGCAGAAAGAATTAGCCGAAAGCATTGTTTTCAAAAGCAATGAAAATTTAAAATGTTCATGAAAAAATGAAACAATGATATTCAAGTGATATATTTAACTGAATACATTGCATCATTCGTACTTCTTATCTAAAAAATAATTTTTATCGTATTGGTGTTTTTATTCAACAACCAATTATAGGCTACCATCACATACCGTCCCATACCGTCACATACTCTACCTCCATTTAAAATAAAGTAACTTTAAAATAGTATTTAAGTTCGTGTACTTTCACTTTTATGTATAGATTATGCACGTTCTGGGATGCTTTAACACAGCAGATTTTTATGATGATTTTAATTTATTATTATTAATTAATTTCTCTATCTTAATTAATAAGAGAAGATAAAAATTATATTATGATACTATTTGATTCTTCTTGTGATGATTTATTCGGATTTCAATCAGTTTTTGTTCCATTGCATTCATATATGAAGATTTAGTAAGCAGGTAAACATGTACATATTATTTATATACGTATCAATATAAATTGAGCAACATATTTTTAATAGGTAATAACATTATGATAATACGTATAATAAGCAGCGATTAATATATATATATATATATTTAAATACTGGAGTATCACTCGTAATTAATCTTCAAACATAGCAGGGGTGCTATATAGCAATCAATCAACGTACACGAACTGTGAAAATTATTTATTATGTATATTTTTATTACTCATTCATCTTTATGGGGGTAATATTCCATAAATGCAAATTTACTCTAACTTTTTTTAATAAAATGCGTTCTAAAACGTTATTATTGGAAGCAAGTATATTGAGATATTATATGTAATTCAATAAAATGTAATTATTACATTTTTAGGTACTTAATTACATGTAACGCTAGCTATCATCAACAATGCATATTCCAAATAATAATAATAAATTAATTATATTTCCTCTAATACAAAAACATAACGTAGTTACATATATGATAGGTATAGTGAATAAGTGATCACATGAGATGTACTCACTGCATAAATAATCTCTATTCCGGTTGTCAGAGGCTGAACCGTGTTCTGGATGATCCACAAAATGTTTTTGCAGTTTCTGAACCTGTGGAGTGTCTAGATCAATATTCCGTCAGATGCCACTTTGTCACCTTTGGGGTTTTGAAAAAATCGATAATCATTATTTGAGGCCCATATGAAAATCACGAAATATCTTCGAAACAAAACCTAATTCTTATATCAATATGCATTTGAAATATTTTGAGTATAGTATATCCCACAGTATATTGTGATATATTACTGTATAAACTATAAGTAGTATAAAAATAATATTGTTATAATCAAACCAATATTCCCAGTTATAATAACTACAGTTAACTACAGTTTACTACAGTTTTTAGAGCTGTGGGTAGTTTGCAATGTTGAAAATATTCGATAAATATATTGTTTCTTCCTTATATACCCTAGTTTGTAACGGGCAATATCAATTCGTATTTTTGATAATTAAATATTTTGTGGTCTTTAATTATATTTTATATATGCAATATAATCCTTTATTATTATTATAATGTGATTTATTAGCTTGCTTTTTACTTTAAATTAAATTGAATTTTACAATTATTAAATATAACCATGCTATACCACTGGTCTGCCTGTTTGGTTCTGACTTTTTGTAACACCATAACCAGCCGCGGATCGGCGGCGTTTACCGCCGGTGTATCGTCGGTGTTTCTTGTACTGGGGAGCCCCGGTTAATATGAAGGCTGTTGAAGTAGTTAATGTAGAAGATTCGAAAAGTGCAAGAAAGAACCCAAGCGGATAAAGGGGCATCGTCCACACCTATTACATATTTCGTGATCGAGTGTCTTAAATTGTTGCAAGCCCCTTTTTTATATTTAGTCTCGACTGCTTTGAAAAAACTAACGATGCTTCAGAAAGACATAACTTTATTTATAACATACTTGTATTATCAAAATAGGTCATGCACTGTGTTAAAATGATTACTTCAGGTGCTGGTAATTGTATAGGTTGCATTGACTGGTGTTGTTATTTGTATATTGGCATAGGTGGTATTGACTGGTGTTGGTATGTTTATATTGGTAGTTTTAACAGTCAATTTTTACCAACCCTTATTTTTAAATTCTCAATTTGCTATTTTATAGAAAAGTTTTATATTATACCAACGATATGTATAATATTATATTACCCAAACACAATAAAGAAATACTTACGTTGTCTTTCTTTAAATAAAGCGGTACAGCTAAGAAACCATGTTGTGGTTACTATACTTGTTGACAATCATTTAATTAAATATATGCTATAAAAACTTATAAAAAAGGCGAATAACTTATTTGAATTAAAATATGTTTTTTATTTGTCGTGACATTTTTAATTAATAAATTCACCTATTTCCATGCAAAAGATATTAGTCGACAGTTACATTTTTTAATTGCCTAATTTAAAAAGAATTTTAACAATTTGTAATGGATTTAGATATAACCACTAACACATTGTGAATATAAAATGGTTCTTTATGTCAAAGGTAGAGATGGTAGAGTAGGGTCATTCCTTATTAAATGCGCTGTTTTGGTGAAAACAAATACAAAAAAATATTTAAACACATTTTGGGAATCAAATTGTGTTTCGTAAACTAATAATAATGACCAGTTTTCAAAATCTAAATAAATACATCTGAATAAATTATCGCTAAAGTAATAAACGTGACCCTTCCGTAACTTCTTATATTCGTTGGTCAAAGGTTCCCTTTCTAATCGAGGCATCCGTCATCGCTAGAGATTGTCGATTATCAATATTAATTTTAGTAAATGTTTGATATTAATATTGATTTCTGACTATTAATTGGTTGATTCTATTTTCCGAATTTATATGATATAAATAACGACAAGTAATGATTACTTGTAAGTAATGCAAAGAAGAACCACAATAATAGTAAAAGTGGTTGTGGTTTTTGTAATAATTGTTACTGTTTTTTTCTTTTAAATTTTAATTTTATATGCACTTATATTATATCTACGTTAAATAACTTATATTCATTACACGTAGTTTAAATTCAGTACGTAGTTTAAACAATACAAAAAGTTCGGCAATTCTGTAACTCTATAATATTGGAACATCATTGACGTGGTTCGTAATTATACAATTATAATAGTGATATAATATATATGTTCTATGCTGCTATATTTATTAGGTCAAATAAATATCAATTATATGATATAGTTATATTTGCAATTTTTTAATTGACTTCTCCGAGTACTAGAGCGCTTTCGATCTTATTGGATCTCTTCAGAAGTACGTATGTATATATTTATATGTTTACTTGATAATAGTTGAAATAGCTGGATAATAATAACAAAAATTTTCATCGAAATTTCATTAATGAGCATTCTGCTACATATTTCTCCAAAGATTTATACCCTAATCATAACTTCTCCAATCCATAAATTCAAATTTTAATTGCAAATATTATACGATGATTAATTGATGTCATAATCCTGTGATATTTTATTTTCAAACAAAGGTGTTATTCATATATTTTATTATATATTAGTATATATACTTAGTAAAATAGTGCATTTCGTAACATATTTTTCCAATATAGATACATTTTGTTGAAATTATTATGTAGTCTGTGCATTCTTATAAGGCTAAATTACATGACAAAGGTTAAATTGAGTAAAATTAAGTAAAATATCCATTGGAGAAGTCAAATTAAACATTACAAATATAACTTCATAATATATTACACATGTGTTTGGCCAATATTTTACTCAATTTTATTAATGATGTGTTTTTTAACTCTTTATTGTAGTTTTAATAAGTTAATTATTCAAACGATTGGCGCAATATTTAATTCTTAGCTAACTTAATTTTATAATTTTAAATGTAAAGCATTTTTTATACACAATTATAAAGATCGTACATTTTCGATTTGGACAGAATTTTAATTTTTAATCATTATATTTAAAAATAATTCAACGCAGTTTTATATTTTGTACATTTTCAATATACTCTTTAAAATAATGTACAAGATTAAAAATAATCTATGAAACATGTAAAAAAAACATATGACATGAAAGTTGTAACAGAAAACACATAACATGATACATGTAACAGAAAACACATAACATGAACTTGAATATTCTTTGCCAGCACAACTACATAACTTTTTCCCATGTATAAATTATACTATGACATGTTGCATCTGTTCCAGTGCTAAAAGTTGGAAGTTCAAGATATTGGGCTCAAGTGTTTGCATCATGATAGAATATAATATCGCTCATTAAACAGAAAGTAGGCTCTCTGGGTTTTCGTATTTCGGGGCTTTGATCATGAAATCATTTAAAAGGGGACGCTTTTAAAACATCAATAACAATTTTATTTAATTATTTCTTGAACAAAACAGTTTCTTTGTTTGCCGAGAGAATTCTTTGTTTCTAAAAAAGTAGATGATAAAATTGGCGGTTGAATTTAAAATGGCAAAGACGCTGCAGACACTTGAAATAGTGTGTGCACCTGGGAAATAGCCACGGTGAAGATAGGCTACTAAATACCCAATGTAGGGAAACCAGTTAAGAAAAAAAGCCCCCAAAACAATTGAAATTGTTTTTACGCCTTTCATTAGTGACTGTTGCTTAGAATTTTCACATTTATCCGTCGTCTTATTGGACATATCCTCCATTTGATTCTCACTATTTTCTCCAGGCAAAGTGCAGGTGGTGGGATTGCTTTTCGATTGTGATTGTGGTGCAGGAATAACTTTATTCGCCTGTTTCACAATTACCGAAAAAATTACTACATACATTATTGTTATTGAAATAAGAGTTAAACAGTAAAATACAACCGTAACCACGAGAAGTTCTCGGCTGAAAAAAAACTCAAAGTAACAGTTTTTAGTTATATTATTGTAGTTGTTGCGAAATGTAATGTCCAATGCCATGGAGATAGCAAGCAACCATGTCACTGCAATAAAGATGCTAACAATAGTCGGAGTGACCCAGCGAACATACTTAAACGGGAAAACAATGGCCACGAATCTATCGATTGACACAAACACAAGACTTCCCACTGAGGAGATGAAACCCGGCGGAAGAGTGACGTAACGCATAATGCAGGCCACCTTGTGTGTGCAGAGTAGGGCAGGATAGGCATTGATTGCCGCCTGATAGGGCAAGACCAAAGCAATCACCAGGTCGCTAATGGCGAGGTTGACCAGAAGTCGTGTCGAATTATCGTGTGGTACTTCGGGGGTAAATTTCAGTACACGTATGATGAGACAATTGGCTGCGAAAATGATGCAGGCAAACAAAAATTGCAGTACAACATATGCGTACGCTGGTTGACGATTGTAGTAGATACAGGTGCTCGCATTGTATATTGTGTTTGTACTGTTGTCCGGGGCAACCTCCATAGTTGTGCTGAAAATAGTGAGAAGATGTTGAGCATTTAGTGAAGCACTACATTAATTAAACATAATAATTTAACATAATCCAACACATATGCAGAAACATATAACTAAACATTACTGTATCTTAATAACAATTTCATAATTATATAAAAATATAACAAAAAAATGTAATACTTTTTTATCTACTTTAAACAATTTTAAGGGCGTCATCGCTATTTTAAAAATACTTATATTATATTTTATACATTATAATTTAATAATTATAAAAAATTGTGAAAATACAGATTAATCGGACGTATTTTTTTGCACAAAACTAAATTATACAAAAAAATATGTATTTGGGTGTAAAACTAAATTGAGTAAAAAATTAAATGTCGCAAATATATCTGAAAATAAATAGTTTTATAGTTAAAAAATTGTAAATAACAAAAAGTTTAAATTAAATAATTGTAAAATATGAAAGTTTACATTTTATTGTCTTATATAAAAATATATGTAATATTTGCAAAAAAAGTCGTTTTTCAATTAATTGTGATACAGTAAATACATAATTTTGATACATTACGTTATTAAAAAGTTACTGGATTAAAAAGCGCATGAAACTGTTTTCATACCTAATTCACATTAAAATGTAACAACTAAAAAATAATTTATATGACTAGTTTAATTATCAACATTTCATTAGAACTTTTTAATTGTGTTTATTTCAGACCTGTCTTCTTAAATTTTCTTAAAAATTTATAAAATAATTTCATTTTACTTTTTAAAAGTCAAATATAACTCAAACTGTTTGTTGGATACACAATACATTTCATTGGTCAATACAGAATACATTTCATTGGTCAATACAGAATACATTTCATTGGTCAATACACAATACATTTCATTGGTCAATACACAATACATTGCATTGGTCAATACACAATAGATTTCATTGGTCAATATACAATACATTGCATTGGTCAATACACAATACATTTCATTGGTCAATACACAATACATTTCATTGGTCAATATACAATACATTTCATTGGTCAATATACAATACATCTAATTTATCAAAATACTCTAAATAATCTTCTGTTATATTAGCTTTTATTTTATGTGTGATGTAGTTGTTTTATATTGTTTTACATTTACCTATTGTTGCCTATTTATATTACCTATATTGTTGTACATTTACCGAATTATTAATTTTGTTTTGAAAACATTTTTACACATTTAATTTTATAGATTTTTCATTAAAATAAGAGTAGTGTTTAGTATTTGTAAAAACACATACTATCAAGGTAAAATTTGTTACAAATATTTAGGAATATAGAAATGAATTGATATTATTCAGTATTCTAGTGATTTTCAAGAAACCTCAGATTAGATAATTCTAAAATGTATAAATGGATTGTTTTATTTTGATAAATGTAAAATTGTTTGGAAGAAATAAGAACAATGCATAATGATAGTGCAGTTAAAAATCAATTCAATTGTTTTGATGTGTTCGTTTAAAGGCAATTGTTTCGACAGACTATAAACCTGACAATGTAGCCATATTATGCTTGAATTCAGGGCAGTAATTTTAGGGCGCGTAGCGCACGCAAAATTCTGCCCTGAATTCAAACATTATATGTCTATTGTATCATTTTAAATGATTCTTAGGTGAAATATTGCGGGAAACAATCAAAACTAAAATATTGTTTAATGATAAAT
>JAUZND010001537.1:0-13422 GCA_034780555.1 Coelogynopora nodosa
TCACATGAAAATTGCACCAAATATCATGCAAATGGCCCCTAAATCACATGAAAATTGCACCAAATATCATGCAAATGACCCCTAAATCACATGACAAAGTGCACCAAATATCATGCAAATGGTCCCTAAGTCACATAAAAATTGCCCCTAATATCATGCAAATGGCCACTGAATCACATGAAAATTGCACCAAATGATACTTTAAATGAACAAGATAATGTACAAGATAATCACAAGATAATTTGCCCCTAATTTGTAAATGGCCCCTAAATCACATAAAAATTGCACCAAATATCATGCAAATGGCCCCTAAATCACATGAAAATTGCACCAAATATCATGCAAATGGCCCCTGAATCACATGAAAATTGCACCAAATGATACTGAAAATGTACAAGACTACCGAGACAATAAATTACCAATTATTGTTCTGATAAAAAAATGTTCTCACAAGATAAGACTTTTGAAGTGCAGATCTGATAATATCATCGTTATAAACAGACCATCTAAAGAAAACACTGCCTTGAAAAAAAAAAGTGATAGCAATCAAAGACAAAAAAGTTACAAAATTGTGAAAATATAAAGCAGATATCAACAATAAGTTACCAAGTTCTGAGGATGGAATTGAGGACCATTAGGCATTTTTCTATCAGACCTGAAAAGTATGTCTTTGATCATTCTTGAATCATATTATGGTGACTAACATTATAAATCAAACTATAGTAGACCTGGCTCTTCAAACAAACCCGATAAACCTTTATAATGTTGCAAAATTATCTAATCAAATTTGACGAAATTAATTATACTGAAAAGATAGTAAAATATAATAGAAAAATCAATGTAATGAATACTAAATCATACTATATATCACTACTGAGGAATATAAAAATATTAAAACTTTCCTAAAGGAAATATCAATAATTTCACTCAAAATAACTAAATGTAAAGTAAATATATTCCTATAGTATCTAACAAAAAGTCCTCATATAGTAATACTAGGAGATACTATCAACAATACACATAGCAGATATATCAAATACTCAATTTAATTAATTACGTTTGCCCCCGCCAACAATCAAATGTAAAGATATTGTACCGTAACTTACAAAAAAACGTATATACAACGAGCTATTAATAATAATAATACATGATATTAATAATATATGATTTTAATACAATTTGGTTTGAGAGCGTCGCACTGTTAGACAAAATTAATTCCACAATTTTAAGGTCACACGTGACCTACTTAAAATTTGGCGCCACATTGAAAATTTGAAATTGTACTCTTAGTGTACTCCTAAATAAAAACACATTTTTGATTGACCTGACAAAAGTAAGCCTATTTTCAATACTAAATGATGTCCTATCATAGAGCCCCAGATGACCTCTATATTATGTTAAAATTTCAAGGTCATCTGATACTTATTAAAAATTTGGCAGTCATTTTTAAATTTTCAAAATGTGCCAATAAGGCCATGTTAATGTAGCGTCTAAACTAAGCATCCAATCCTATCGTTGATACCACCTAATCGATAGAGAATGTTATAGCGCATTGATTGGTAGTGGTTAGAAGAAAATCGATAATGTATTTTAGATGTTACAGAGGATTATATATTATTATATATGAAATATATACAATATATGGGGAATATACAAACACTCCTATGTTAGTACAAAAAACAGAAAAGGTTGTGTAATAATATAATCAAAATTACAAAATATGATTTTATATTGCTTATAGTGATATTAACTCAATATTTCTGAAATATAATCAACATATTCGAAATGAACGACTAATAAATAAAATGCCACGATTGAATTTCAACATATTACCAGACCAACTCGAATAACAAAGACTACCAACAAACAATTGATAATAATTATGCATATAAAAGCATTGAGAATTTTCCTAAAACACATCAGTTATCATTTATGTACCATGATGACAAAATCTGCAAATACGTTGATTATAATAAAATACCAAAAATAAGAATAACAAATGAAACAGACATGAACACTTTAAAGAGAAACAGGTTAAAATATCCCTACTGAAAATCATTCAAAATGATACACACAAGATGAAGATTCAGATAAACCGTGGAACTTATTCATGAACTATACGAAAGCTGAATTCAATTGTAATTAATTCTATGAAAAGACAAAAAAAAATTGCACTTTTTAAAAATTATCAAAAAGAATTTTCTACAAAAAATGGATAAATAATATAACCATAGAAACTGAACATGCCTATACAAACACAAAAATATTTAGAACAAAACATTAAGAAATAATGAAATAATATGCTATAAGTGAAAATTTGAAATAAAAAAAGTGTATCATCAGGATTATGGAGGAAAATTAAAATGTATGTGGAAAAAAACTGCAACTAATCATAAAATTGATAAAATAAAAAATACGAAAAACTACTAAATACTCATTTCCGAACTGGGAAATATTTTAACAAATACTTTAGACTTTGTGAAATAATATGTGCCAGCCCACCTTAACAATACATTACATTTGACACATATATATATCTGAATCCAAATATTTTAAACGAAACTATTTACTGTATATCCTTGATGAAAGATTATATGCAATATACTAAAAAATTGCTAAAATAATTCTCAACACACAAAAGTGGTTCTAAAGATAATTACTTAATTAATTTATTAGATATACAAGTCAATGCAATGTTTTATACTACTAGAGACAACATTATTGAAGCAGAAGAGGGTGGGTATAACTTGAAATAAATTATATTGTTGACTGAGATCAATAATAAGAAATTTTTACAAGGTGAATTAAAATATTCCATAAAATGAACTAAATTTTCCCATTTTATAACGTAAGACCAGTTGGTGATAAAGTCTTATACTTTAAAAAAAACTCCTGTTTCTCTCCATCATGTTATTTTGTTTTTAAATCTTCCACTTTCAAAAAACACATATCTCCAAATCTCGTTCTATACATTGTGATCCGATTGTCCAAAACGTACAGCACCTTCATTATCATGTATGTCCTCTAAATATTTCAATCTCGATTTAATCTGGTTTTAAGTCTATATTTTGTTTAACCAATATACGATAAATGGCACATAAATAATAAATAAATAAATATAAGGAGATAGCAAAGAGAAATATGTAAAATAGATAACAAACCGTTAATACGATTTATTTTGATTTTTTTAATAAATTATGTTTAACTTTACATTTCTAAATCTGTTTAATTCATTTCTAAATTTAAAAATATATAAAAATATTATTTGAACATTTTAGTACATTACATAGTTTCTTTTTCGAATGTATTTGTATTACAATTATTATTTGCATTATTTTTTATAATGATTAATTGTATCAAACTAGTTTCATCTCTCTAGTGTAGTCTGTAGTTTCCATTTGTAATTACATGAAGACTAATTATCATTATAATTGATTATATGATATGGGATCGAGGACGGTTTAGGCACCCAAAAAAGGCTCCAGAACTTGTCTTAGGCATCTATAGTATAGCCAGATGTTACAAGACTTTATATAAGATCACAGGACTTTATATAAGATCACAGGACTTTATATAAGATCACAGGACTTTGTATAAGATCACATAACTTTATATAAGATCACAGGACTTTATATAAGATCACAGGACTTTATATGAGATCACAGGACTTTATATAAGATCACATAACTTTATATAAGATCACAGGACTTTATATAAGATCACAGGACTTTATATTGGATCACAGGACTTTATATAAGATCACAGGACTTTATATAAGATCACACGCTATACTTATCAACCTTCAAGTAGATATAAATGTTTTATTAGGGTTTGGTTAATGAGATACCTACATTATGACGGGATTATGTCTTATGTCTAACTAAAATTTTATTAACAAATGCCAAAATCGCCTATTTAGGCGGCGCATTCTGTATGACAAATATAGGTGGGGAAAAGTATACCTTACTTGCCCCCCTTTTGCCCACCATATGCAGAACGCCTACGACGATGGTTCTAAATAAATACAGTACAAAATATACTTACAATATTCCATTGGCAATCAGTGCAGACATAATGACGGTAGGCAATATCGCAATTATCCTGATTGGCCAGTTTCCCCAACAGCCAGTAACCAATCAGATAGCCACGTGTAGTGACAGGTTTCTCCCATGAAACTTGTATTGATCTGTCAACGGCAGATTGCGTTAGCGACATTTGTGGCACTGCATCAGGCCTCTCGTCCTTTGTCCAATCATCCTTCGAAGCGTTGGTGTAGCTTCCATACCCAACCGATGTTTTTGCGCGGACGTCGAACGAATAATTCACCCCGGGGGACAAGTTAGTGACCGTGTAAGTGGGGCTTGATGATTGGGTATCCGTTTGGCTTGTTTGGTTGATATCAAGTCTATAGAAAAAATCAAATGTAACATTTAGCGACAATAGTATAATAATTATATATTGACGAAATAGAATCCTTTTGATTAACATTTCAGAAATAAACCCACCAGTGTAATTATATAATCTTAACAATCAGTTAAAATCTCAAGATGAAATAAAAACCAGTGTTTAAACAGTTGAGGATAACACTACTTCGTTATAGAAATTGAAAATACATATTGAATACGGTATCGTAAACATAAAGCCACTAATTACATAACATAATTAAAAACATAACACACGACAAAATAACATTATTGAAAACAATTCTTGCAACCAACCACGACGTAACACCTGTGATAACCTCTTAACAAACATCACTGGAATAGAATACAATACATCTACACAAATACATAGGGGAAACGAAACTTGAAAAAGAAAAAACCGAACACATGGACATAAAAGTAACAGTTAAAGAATACATACAAGTTAGAACATAGATGAAATACAAGATGATTTGAAAAAATGTGCACAACTAGAATATTCTCTATATGAAAGATGGAAAAATTACAATATAATAAACAGTCTATTATATTGTAATTTTTCCAGTTTAAAACCGTTTTCACAAATTTGACACCCTTACTCCAAATGGACTCACTTTTTATCAATAATCATAGAGTCAAAATAATTTAATGATTTGTACACAGTTTTACTAAATATCAATTAATTTTACAAAATGAATAATTTAACCCGCACTAAGAGATTATTGTGTTAACTTATTAAATTTTAACAAAAATAAATAGCTAACTAAAATGTAGTGCTGCTGTATTTTTAATTCATAATTTAGTTTAAATGATACTCAATAAAGCCAAAGGTTGAAACTATTGTTTATTTACTTTTTTGACTTTGTCATTTTCTTGAAAATATTAACACACTATATGTATATGGGCTATATATAGGAAGCCTGTACCAGATAAAAGAATACATTCGTATTCAAACTTGACGTGATCAGAAAGTATATACAATCAAGATTCTGTAAATTACTTATTTACATGTCACGGTTACATTGCATTGGTCTGGTTTTGTTGGTCCGGTCAGCATTGGTTGAAATCCTTCAAAACTCATTCAATAGTCTGTTTTCAACAAGTAGACTCCTACTTCATATTTGACATAATTATGAAAATGTAACGGCATTACAAAACAAGCCGCGGTTCAACGTATAGCTTATTTCTTTCTTATTATGTTTCACCAGAAATCCTGCCATGCAATCAAACATATTGAGAGGCTAGCCAGGGTAAACAGTTATATTATACAGAAATGAATTTCAATAGTGCATACATAAAATACACTCTATTTGTTTAACTGAAAATGAAGTGTATATTCATTATGAAGACGGATTAAAATGTCCATGCATGTATATTTCAACATTAAGTTGTATACTAATGCATCTCCATGTTCTTTACAACATGGAATAAATACATTGAAAACATGTTTTCTTCATTCAATCACCTCAAAATCTTGACTCCGTAGCCGATAATAACCCCATTAGGTTCAACTGGGGCAGTCCAAGACAGCTCTATACTGCGTGATTCAAGAGTTCCAATAACTAAACTGCTCGGTGGTCCTGGGACATCCTCTGCAGTTGCTCGAACAGTTGTGAATGGAGGAGATGACTTCTGATCACCCGCTTGAGTTACCAGGGTGATTGAGTAGTTGGTGTATGGTTTAAGGTTGGTAAGAGTGACGTTCTGTGGGCCAGCGGTGTTATTGATCGAAGTGGTGTGGTTGCTATTGCCATTGATGGCCTTCCAAGTGACCTAGGAGAGAGAGAGAGAGAATGTGTGTAAGAGATATAAGATAAGGAAAGGATAATGCATACTAGAAATAGTAAAAAAAGGGAAAACATGTAAAAAAATAAATGTATATTCGAATTAAAGGCAAAGATATCGAGAGGATAGGGATGGGGATTGGCGAAGGTATCTACTGAATAATCAACATCACTGATCAGAAACGCTTGCACAGTATTATTAATTACATATAGTTATCAAATTACATATTTTACCGATCGATTGTAACTCTCTTTCTAATTCGCAGTATTTACCTTTTATTATTCCTTTCTCTCCTTTCAATGCTATATATGTTATTTCTATCAAATATATTTGCTTTTCCCGTTTTGATATTTCTATTGTTCCATCTTTTACCTCTGGTCCTAATCTTAAAAGCCTTCTTTGCCCCAGCCGTCTACCCTTCTTTTAAACCTTTATCACCTTTTTATTTTGTAGTTGGTTAATTGGTGGTCCGCTTATTCTCGTGTTTGGTTTTCTTACCTTTTTATTCAATTAATCAGTTTTTGTTTGTTGATTGTTTGTATTGATCACATTTTTGTATATTATATTTTAACATTGTTATTGAGTTTATTATAATTGCAATAGTTATCTTTTGAATGTTTGATTAAAAATGTATTATTGTTAAAAATCAATTTACAGAATTTACATTATTTTCTGTTGATAAAGCCTTCCAGGCGAAAGCGCTACAGAATATTGTATCACAAATATATTATTTAATTATACAATTTGATTTATAGTTGGCTTTTGCGTCAGTGGACTAAAAATAAAAATAAAAAAATAAATAAAGTCGATAAAAATGTATTGACTCTCTAAAGTAACTTCATTAAAATTGCATTCTTTATCAAAATAAGAAAGGTATAAATAAAATAAAAGAAATAAAATAAGAAATTAACAGGATGAAAAAGAGAAGAAAACAAACGTTTTAAAAAGTTCCGCTGATTTTCATTTCGAACATGATATGGCATGTATATTTGAATCATTATGGATCTAAATTTCATCTGAATTATTTTAACCTATATATAATACATTAAATATCTAAGGGAATGATCTAGCAACATTCCAGTTTTTTTTATTATATATGAGTCATGCCTATGGAATATGTTAAGCTAGAAAAATTCGAAAAATAATGAAAATTCGAAAATAATTTTTTTTAAACTTTTCTATTTATTATTCAAAACGGATAGGAAATATATTTTTAAACATTGTTATCAAAAAGAAATCCTTTTGTACCCGCAATCTTGCGAACATTTTGCAAGATACTTGCTTAAAACAATCTGATATCATGTACATAACAGTGGTCAAGATTGGGTCACTATTTTAATTTCTACATTAATCGATTTTTTTCAAAATTAAACTTTTTTAGACTATTGAATTTAAAATCCCACTAAACATTATAAAAAATTAAAAGGATAAAAAACAAATCCAATTTTTTTATTAGATGTAGTATACTAGTTTAGCAAAGTACAACATTTTAAAAATACAATAGGTAGTAACTTTTATTTAAACGTGAAACTACAATTTTAAAAGTAGAAGACGTCGGCAGCCAATAGTTACCATAACGTTGTCATAATATCCCAAAATATGTAGAATTGTTATGGTAATGAACGTTGGCTTCAGAATAAATGTAACATTCTTGATATCAACGGACGAAGGTTCTGAAATAGTCACATCAATTGAATCATTTTAAATATGCTACTACTGAAACTTTAATAAGTACTATAACAATTTATTATAATTCCATAATAGGAAAATATAACAATCCAAATTAGAATTTTAATTATCTAAGCATATTAAACACTTTAATTTCTAATTAACTATTTCATTTTTAAATTTGTATAATAGCAAAGAAGTTAAAGTTTTGTACTATAATAAGTTTTTCTTAAATTTCACTTAATATTTATTGATTTTAAGTTTTCACGATTTGATTTCTTGGATATGTTTTGAACCATAACTTAATGAATAGGTAGAAAATCTGAGATATTTTTATCGGAGGGCAATCCATCATAACTTCAAAATGCAATGTCAAGAAATGTCCTCTGCCAAAATTTTTTTTACCTAAACTATATTATAACCTGGAATCTTTATCTGCTTACTGACTAATTGTCACAACGTCGAACTTTCATATATTGACGAATTTCAAAATATTGGCACATTTCAAAAACTATCTAAATACTACAAACCATCAGTATTATTACAAAATGACAAATAAATAAGTGACATTTTGGCGATGTCTTTATAATTGTAATTGTACCATGTAGTTACCAGTATACATATTGAGAAAGTATCGAGAAAGTGAGTTACATATTGAGAAAGTATCGAGAAAGAGAGTCACATATTGAGAAAGTATCGAGAAAGAGAGTCACATATTGAGAAAGTATCGAGAAAGAGAGTCACATATTGATAAAGTATATAACACAAAATTAAAATGTAAGCAGGCTATGAATAGTAATATGTATCACGTAACCCTTTATAAAGTAAATTTCTAAAAATCTTTAGAATTTTTCAAAAATAAAACGAAAATAATTTAAAAATAGAATTCATTTTATTTAAGAAAACTAAAATTAATTTTTTCTTTCTTTATGTTTAACTTAAAAACAATGCTATAATTTTGTATTATTCCATACGTTTAATACTATACGCCAGAGATCTTTGAAACCATCCGCAAAAATTAAATAAATCAAGAAAAGCATTTTTGTCGGCGAACGATCACTATATAGTTTTAGAAAAAAATAATTCTATTCCCAATATTTTCCATACAAAGGTTGTATATAATATAAACTGTTAAAATAATTCGATAATAAAAGCACAATAATCGTCATGCAAAGTGCATCAGGAATATAAAATCACATGCGCACATTTATTTATATAGGACATATTTACAAAATCAAAGAGTCACACGATTCAAATTTGTATGCAGAACAAGAGATTGATTTTTGCGCTTGCAAATAAAAAGTTTTTTCCGAATAAGTATAACTTTTAAGTTAAAATGACTTCATCGAATAAGAGATAGTTTAAAAACAATGGGACACTATTTTATAATACCCTTGTATAATAGATTAGTGTCCTCAACTGCAAAATTGACAATAAAGAGCCAAAGTTATAATTCCATTAAATTATTTTTAAATTATAGCAGTTTTAATTTATTTAAATTTAAAATAGTTTCTAAAGCTCACGCTGTATGTGTTCAAACTGTATAATACAATTTAGAGAAAAATTTAATACAATCCAATAAAATATTAAATGTAATTGGCCACGGATTATGTAACAATAACAATGCTATATGCTGCTACCAGAGAAGACAGGGGTGCAGTAAAAAAAACATTTTCAGATATATCAACAACAAAGATAAAAGATCTCCAATAAGAAATGGACAATAGATAAGTGTTCACACTCTCGCTCGTCTTGGATTAGACTCTTCGAAATTGGCAAATTGTGACATCGCGTTGAGCCGGATAAACAATTGAATTTAACCAAGTGAACTCGGACAGTTTTACCAGCTATAATTGGTATATAACTTGGAATATAACTGGAATCACACAAATTAAAAAAAATTGGCAAAATATTTTGACCTCGAAAGCCTTCGTCCAGCTAAGAAGCCTCTGCTAAATAAAATGATCAGACGACAACGGCTCTAATTTGTGGAAAAGTCAGTATAAAAATAGCGGACATCTCAGTACTGGTGATCCATATACATTTTATAACGCGATAATTAGCCTTTTCTTGCCCACCCACCCCGTTATATAATGCTTTGATTCCTTACCCACCCTTAAATATACTCAACTTGATATTGGCTTAATATTTACGCAAACAAATATGTTTTCTACTATACTACTTACTAAAATTAAATGTTAAAACATTTCAGAAAAAATGCCCATTGAAAATTGTGATTGTATTATGTTTCTAGGCACATAGGAATCACTTTCCGCAAAAAACTAAAATCATCGTTCATTGACTTAACATTTTATTTAAACAATTCTATGTTATGAACTAATTTTATTTAAATATATCATATATTATATTATTTTTTTCAAAAAGGTTTAATTGTCCATTGAACGTTCATATTGTATTTTCTTTTTGAACCGGTTAGTAACATACTGAAACAAAACAAATGAAAATCGTTTGTTGGCTTTCTTTTTGAACAACAACAAAATTCCTCATCAAACAAAGTGCCACGAAAAAAGTCGGAATTCTGTCTGTTTATTGTGTTTAAAAAAACAAAAGAAATGCGTGGAATGAGTGAAGCTAATAAGGATATATTATTAACACACACTTTATGACAGGATATTATCCTGATGATATCAGGCTCCCGCATGCTATTTGCCCAACCTGCAGACTCGATCTTTTGAATTATTCGAAGGAATTTTTTAAAGAAAAATTACAATATTTGATCATTCTACACTAGAAGATGTGCGGCCAGTTCGTGCTGCATCTAATATACAATGTGACTGCAAGGTAAATTGAAGCCATCAAAGAGAGTATGAGTCGCGAATCGATGAGTATTACACGTATTTAATGTCCTATAAAAGCGTAATGTATGTAATGTAATGTTTTGGAGGTGAATTACCTTGCTTACCATGTGCTACTATATATTTCTTTAGATTTGTCAAGTTGCGTTTGCTAGAACAACAAATATATCAAATATTGTTATGGAGAAACCAAAACGTGGCAAATCTAATGAAGCTAATAAAACGTCTCAACCAACAATGACAATAAAACTATGTAGTCAATGTTTATCAATAGTAGCGCGGGGCGCATCACACAATTGTACGAAGTCACAACGAAACGATAACTTGATAACCTTGGCCAATACATGCAGCCCCAAGACCAAAGAAAAATTCACGTCAGCAGTTATCAAGACGATCAGCAAGCTGTTGTAGGAAAATCTAAAATACAATTGACTACAACAACTGGTAAGGGTATACCAATCATGGTACCACGAAAACAAGCACAACAACCCTTAGAAATATTTCCGACAACTACTGGGCATGCAACATCGATGGCAGTAGTAAGCAGTCCAATGCAAAATTCTTTGATAATTGCATTCACATCCCTATATTGAAAGCAGATGCAGCAGACATGCCTGTGATTGATATATTGCCGCCACCTGAGCTCCATCCACTAATTGGTTGTATAAATACGATGTATAATAATTCAATGCTGAAATAATGGCCAGAAGTTCTCAAATGGACTGAAACATGTCAAGTGCAACGAGATGCGATGCACTACTACTGCTTCAGCAGTAGCCTCAATATCAAATATAGATTATATTAACAACTTCAAATGCATCTATATGCACCTTGGGATTGCATTCACAACAAAGATAAATCCCTTTTTTTCATTTCAGGGACTTCTACGATGCGCGCCAAGCAGGTTTGGGTCGTTTTTCAGAACAGGTAATTAAAGCGTTACATTTCAATTTTAAACCGACGTGGCTGAAATGTATGATCCCTAGCAATTATCCAAAGTATTCTGCACAATTATTACGTGCAGTCCAGGACTACAATGGGAAACATGTTTAATATCCATGTTTGTGACTATGTGAAGGTATTTACCTAACGATGATTGTGACTTTATTTTAACATGCATCCCTTTAGCCTCCAAATCTATTTAAACTTTTTCTATGTTTATTGTTTGAAATAAATACATACCTCCATGTTTTGTTTTTTTCACACGGTTTTAAGCATATATAGTGTTTTTAGCAATCTCTGTGCTTAACAAAATGTATTTTATTATTTGTAATAAGAGAGCAGCCGATGGCAGAATATGGAATTTACATTTTCTCATAAACGAAAACGTAGAAATTAGCATGTATTTGTCCCAGAAAACAGTGTTTTTGTTGTTCAAAATGAAAACCAACGAACGATTTTCATTTGTTTTGTTTCAATATGTTATTAACCGGTTTACAAGTAAAATACAATAAGAACTTTCAATGAGCTATTAAACTTTTTTTGAAAAAACAATATAATATATTGTATATTTTAATAATAGTATATAAAAATAGAATTGTTTAAATAAAAAATTAAGCCAATGAACGATGATTTTAATTTTTAGCGAAAAGTGATTCCTATCTGTAATCTGCGTAGAAACATAATACCATCAACATTTTCAGTGGGCTTTTTTTCGACTAATATAATATATCGAAATTAAAACTAAAATATACTTTGCATTATAAAACACGTTGGCCAAACCACAACCCATCAGCTTTACAAACTCAGATTTAACAAAAGCCTGAACCACCCACCCCCAACATTCGTTATATAATATATGGATCACCCTTAAAGTGATGCTTTCAGACAAATCTAGTTTTAAACAGTTTCAACTGAGTAATCAGAATGCTGCATACACATAGTAGCTACATATTTATGTATAACACGCTATATATAGTGTTGAGTATAATAGATTCTCTTCGAACAACACAGGTGGTATTATTCTTTCTATGTATCTATATAGATAGAGCGCTACTTACAAAAACTGAAAAGGCATTGATACTAATGCAAAATGCACACAATTCCTCGGAAACTCTGCTCATTAGTCGAAATCCAAAAGAGTACCAACATATAAGTGTATATTGACTCAAAATGGTGATTAACTGATGTGATGTTATGGCCCGATTACAATCCCCCGAAGGAGAATACAATATGTGAAATCAACTGCAGTGCCACGCGACAATCCTTCGTCAATTAAGGAACTTCGAAACTCAATTCGCCCCGCGCTATTTGTCTGACCATCACTTCAACAATTTTGCTGAATAATGTTTTCCTGTGTTGTAGAGCATACGATTTGTAATAATAAAATTTCACAGAAATATAGGTTTAATCAAGGAAAAAACATTTGATTGGTGTTATTCTATGCAGAATTATTTTACAAGAACGAGTTAATAAATGTATAACCATTGATTTACCTTAATTTTGATTACAATTACTATAATAAAATTATATAAAATTACGTGTATACTCTGTTTGAATATTTTTTGGTGAATATCAATATAACAAGAAGAACTGCTTGTTCCTCTCGTTTATCTATTCATGCATCTAAATAAATATGTGTTCCCAAATAATGTATACATGTTCCCAGAAAATGTACATAATGATTATGTTATCCGTATAGAGAATGTAATTCGTATAATTTGATGATATTCGTGCATTCTTAAATAAAACAAGGTTGCATAACAGTGTCCGGTTGACTTGCAGCATCTAAA
>JAUZND010001538.1:0-13421 GCA_034780555.1 Coelogynopora nodosa
AAAATTATGCTGCAGTGATAATCCCAGAACCCAGTTTTCTTCAACCAATCAGAGACTTACAAAACAGCTAACACAATAAACTCCACAATGTACTCGACAGGCTGAATGCCTGGCTACCTGCCTGCCTGCCCCCTTCATTCAGATATCGCCTATCATGAGATGACTCACACCATAGCCTCCTTATCGCAATGTATAGGATATGAGTAAGGAAAACAATTTAATTAGGGCAAAATGAGTGTTAAATACCTGGGAGTTATCGATTTATACAATTTAAATTAATTGTTTTTACTTTTAAATTAATCTCTTAAAATAATCAAATATTCCTAAAAAATGCACATTTTTAATGTTGATGCTAAACTTTTGTCAGGCACTGTACACAATAACTGAAAAACCATATCTTTGTTTTTTAAAATGTACCTTTATTTTTGGAATAAAATTACTATAAAAAGGGTGTAATCTGAAATACTCTAGGAAGAGTAATTTTGTCTATTTTTTCTCGTTTTCGAGTTTTTCAGATTACTGCCTTTCTTAAATAAATTTACTCTATGTATACTATTCATTTGTATGGTGACAACAATGGGGTATTGATCACAGAATGAATCGCATTGCATCCAATGACAATCAGCATCGTTACATTCATATGTTACATCTTCTGGAATGTGTTTTTTATTTTTTCATTTCAGCATATTGTATACGGCACTATATAAGAAGTACGCAACATATAGTTTGTGGCATTTACTGTATTATATTGTTTGATAAAGTTGGTTCCTGATATGACAGAATAATATAATGTTCGGCTATTACAATTGATGCAGTAATATATACTATTAATCAGAGTAAGTAATTGTTTGTCAATATTTATTAATGTTCGTATATTTCATAAATTCAAATCAACGACCTACTTCAACTAACGGCGGGGCCCTGATGCGTAACAAAATAAATTATTTTTCATTTTTTACAAAAATCTTTTAGTCAATTGTTTTAGTCTTTCTTTCAATGTTGAGTCAAGTTTTATTCAATATTTTAAAATTGAAAGCAATTATGGATAATCACTATACTTTATAATCACCACTTCTTGCATATATACAACACACTATAATTTTGATGCAATCGTGTATTTATATATATACATATATATTGGATAATTTCTTTGAATAATAAACAAAAGAAGGACTGGTGTTATTCCATCTAGTTATGTATCTTTTGAGTTGCTGTAAAATACTTTACCTCCTTAACCATGATTTGTAGAAATATACATCAAACAAACCAAGTTATAATCAGACTAAAATATCAGGCGATAACTATAGTAAATAATTAACTTTTTCCGAACAAGTGTGGGTGAATATGATTTTACAACACATATTTTACAAAATTGAAACATATCACGTACATAGAAAAAGTATTCGACAACTGTATTGTCTTTCCATTGACAAAAGATAATATTTCTTTATCTTTGCCAGTTCATCGCTCCTTTCTTCTTCTTAATTATTTGTTCATTAGTCAAAGGACAGCATTTTGTTAGATTTTCTCGGACAGTTAAGTAGCCCGGTATATACTTTCCCGCAAATGAAGTATAAGGTTGTGGCTAGTGAAGAAGTTATTTAAAGTTAACTTGTGCTTTTCCCAAGACATGTATATGTTTTCTTCTACCTTGTTACCTTGATCCGTCAAGTCGTCTGCGATTTCTGGTGATAGTCATGACAGCTTTTTGCCACTTGCTTCTGTCCAACGCTACAGTTGTTAGCTCCTTAAGGTTTTTTCCTGAGGTTGTTTTTAAATTATCCGTCCATCTTGCCTTATGTCTGCCTTGACGCCGTTTTCCTTCCATAATCCCAAGCATTACATCTCTTTCTAGGCAAGCTCCTTGCTTCCGGGAAATGTGGCCAAAGAAAGAGAACTTTTGTTTTATAATTTGGGCATACAAGGGTGTGGGGTTTCCAACTTTTTCCAAAACTGCCTCGTTTGTCCATTTGGCTGCCCATATCTTTTATTTACAAATTTATATATAGACCTATGTATATATCATGCACCTTTCAATTAAATACAAATGATAAAATTTGCTGAAATAATCCATTTCTGATCAACATTCATCGAATACTTTATATGCTATTGTATCAAAAATCTTATATATATACATATGTATGTATATTATCAGGTAATATAATTAGCGAACACAAACACATTTTAGCAATATTGTATAATTTAATAATTCTAGTTAAAATCACAAAATAATAAATAGATAATAATGTTCTTATATATTATTTCAGATTACTTTATTAAATATTGTAAGGTACATACATATGCGGTATTTTAAGGTACCATTTTTTGATAGAAATTGTGAAAATAAATCATATGCATAATTATTTGTACTGATTTTAACGAAAATATAATTCAATCAAAATACCGATCAAAAAGCTTAACTCTTTAAATCAAAAATTATTCTAATTGTTTAGAGTTCGTGAGTTAAACTGTAAATTTATTTAACGGGCGATGTGTCTTTATTAATTATATTTTAATCAATAATGCATCATATTTGAAATATTTTACTAAATATATACAACACAATTTCAATATATTAAAGGTAATTATTTAATCTCAGGTATTTTTACTTAAATTTTAGAAATAAATACTAGTTTTATGTATACGTCCGTACGATATATACAATATATTGAAACTATAAAATAAATCAAACCAATAAATCAAATGTTTAGAAATGTTCGTACCCACATTTGTAATATTCAATTTGTATCATTATGTTTAAATTGATAAATAATTAAACTACGTGAGGGGATATATTTTTATACTTAGATTAAATGCTCTGAACTCTATTGGACTTTAAATTTAAAAAGGAGGTCATCTAATGTTAAGTTCCTATTTATCTAATTGTTGTTAAGAATAAAGCCTAATTATGTTATCTAATTGTTAATTAAATGTTAATTGATTTGTTGTGTTATTGTTGTTCAATTTTGCTCATGATAAATTGCTTCGGAGTACCAGAATACACAATTAATTTAAACAAAAAATGTATAATTATCAAGTAAACCTATTGTATAATTACCAAGTAAACCTATTGTATAATTAACATACTTACTATACTGAAGAAATAAATCTATTAAGATCAAAAGCACTCTAATACTTTGATAAAACAAGGTACATTACAAATATAATTGTAATATATTATTACACCTGTGTTTGGCCTACTTATATACATTTAGTATATAATTTAATGTATCAATTAGCATGATATTATAATCATTGTGCTATTATGTGGATAGTTTACATAACATCAACACCAAAAACAACTCATGCGTCATCAAGTCAATTTAGATATAAACGACGTTGGGGTGACGATTGAATGGCATCATAACTGTACCCAAATATATTTCTTTCATCTGAGTGTTGAGTGTAATAGGATGGTGGTCTCATAACATGTATCCAGACAATAACTTCCATTGGCACCTAAGTAAGCAAGATAGTTTGTATACAAAAGTGAATACGTATAATACAATACACATTGATTGATTAATAGCGAATGGAAAGATCACAACGCAACCATTTGTTTATACTGTGTTTTAAAGATGATGAATAAAATTGCCATATCTCAGCTCTATTATTATTCTGAAGAGATTTATTGCGCACTCTGTGGTTTATTATACATATTAATATATTTTAAGTATTATTATTTTGTAAATACTACTAATAATAATAATAATTAATGAATTACATGATAACTTTTATCAAATACAATATCATATATTATTACAAACATTATAATAATTTTAAAAACGTATATTATTTTTTTCTTTTCGATAAAATAGAATGCATCAGTTTTTTTGATTTTGAAAGCGAGTAAAATTTAATCATAACATGGATCAAAAAGTTGTCCACATTGAATTAAAATTATATAATTTGTTTTGTGTATGTGAATTAACAATGCGAAATGTCCTTCTTATGTTTTATAATATTAATCCATTATTATTTTTCTTCAAAGTCAGACATCAAAAATATGTCAACGTCAACCATGTCAATTATAAACAACACATTGAGAAGAATTAACAAGTTTATAGAATTAATATTTATGTTGCCAATTTATATTTAAATACTATTCCCATTTTGCCTTTAGCAAAATTCATAATTTAGATTGATCTTTCTCGCTAAGAAGAATTACACATTTGTGAACAAATAAATTAGAATCTATAAATTACAATTCTTCCTCAAATTAATTAATTTTATTTAGATAGTCATTCAAACTTATATTTAAAATATGACTAGTTTTATGTATTATATATTATTAGTTTTATGTATTAAAAAATGGACATTTAAAACAGTATATTTAATTATTGGAAATGTTTGTACATAATTTTCTAATATTTTATATTGTTATCATTAACTATAGTTTGATAAATATTTAAAATAAGTGGGGGATAAATATGTTTTAATATTTTAAATGTAATGCTCTAAGTAATGCAATAGACTTCAACTTTAAAAATAAAGGTCATCATATTTGAAGTCTTCCCCAGATTAATTTTTTTCATTGAATGCGAATTATTTTTCCTAATTGTTTATCTGAATGTTTATTTATTTGTTAATTTGTTGTTGTTCAATTTTGCTGTTCGTATATTGTTTCGGTATTCTATTTGTATTATATTTTAAAAGTTCACTGCTTTACTAAACGTATAATATTAGATAATAATGAAATGTTTGTTTGAAAATAACATACATCCGGTTGAAAACCTCAATGAATGGTATCTATTGTTTGTACTGAATATTTGAATTTCAATTTATGTATTGGAGAAGTTATACGATTATTATTATTCAAATAAATATTTGGCGTAATACCGTTTCTTTATTTTTATGAGAACTTATTGTTATTTTTATTATACCGCTAGGATCAAGTAAATATATAATTACGCACATACTACTAAATAAATCTATTAATATAAAACGCGCTCTAGTTATTAGATAAATCAAATTATATATTACAAATATAGTTTTATTATATTATGATATCGGTGTCATGCGTCATCTAATCGATATAATCATAAGGGATGTTGGAGTGATGATTGAATGATGTCATATCGGTACCCGAAAGACAACGACTTACATTGGGACCTACCTAAGCAATATCGTTTGTACACAAAAGTGAAAACGTATAATACACATTCTCATTGATTAATAGCGAACGAGATAATACTTCTGTATAATATGATTCTCTAAAGGTATCACAGCTACAGATGAGACTAAATTTAGAATATAAGAATAATATAGGGTATCCAGACGATCACAAAGGAAACATTTGTTTATACTCTGTTTTAAAGATTTTAAAGAAAATTGCCATTAGCCTTATTATTATTTAGCACAGATGTATTAAGCACTCTTTTTCTGTAATCATTATACAAATGTACATATTAATATATTTTATTTCTATAATGACAAGTATAATTACATAAATATTAACTTTGTTAAAATGTAGTATAATATGTAATTACAAACAGTATAATAATCAAAACAATTTCCGATACTTCCATTATACTTTCAATTTCAGAAAACTCTATGCACACAATGACCAGTGCCTAATAGTATGACATTTTATGTAAAAGTGAAGCTTACATGTTCTTCTAACATTCAATAGTTCAGTTGTTTGTGACGGTTGCACCTGTGAAAAATCGATTAAATACGCCGCTGAGGATCCAAACTACTAACTCATATTATTAAGTGGCATTTTGTTTTTTTCATTTTGGCTCTGGCTTAGCAGGTTACACAGGGGTGACTTATCGTCTTATCATGTTCTGATCCTGGTGTATTTCATAAAAGGAATGTTCAGATTTGTTTTTTCGTTTTTTTGTTTAAGAATGGCTTATTTTATCTTTGTTGGTAAATCCAATACACTCTAGAACTTATATTTTGTGCTTTCTATTTTCCCAATACCGCCGTTATTTTCCCAATATTGCCGTTATTTTCCCAATATTGCCGTTATTTTCCCAATACTCCCGTTATTTTTTATATATAAAACCTGCAGCTTATACAATATGATTTTATATATTCTTTTATACTAATTTTGAATTAATTAACGTATTCGTATTCTGCTATTATTATTAATAAATGATTAAATATAACAAAGTAAAACGTAAATAACACATTTATAAAAGTATAAACAACTGGTGATGCCATCAAATCAGGTCTCGAAGTCATACCATTCGAAAGAGACTAAATCCAGACTAAATAGAAATATAATAAGCTCATAAATGGGAACACATTAAATATGCACACATTGCGCTCATTTATAAATGGATTATAAAATGAAATTTAACTTGTCCAATGTCCGTTTTCGCTAATTAACGTTTGATGTGGGACCTACGATGCAATAAAATTAATCCACATTTATAGTTTATTATAAAGATTATTCTGTTGCTAATCGTTTTAATTCAAAACATTTTCTGTGAAACAGTCATTATGTTGATGTTTATCCTAATCATGTTGATAAAAATGGACCCATTAGATATACTTATTTAAATATCGGTTGCTAACGTAACTGAGAACCCTTGATAACAATTAACTGTTGCTGGAATATGTTTGTTACATATACATAATTATAAATTAATTATTTTTTAAATGTTAATTTTAGTGTCTTCCAAAATTATGTAAGTCCATAAGTGTGGCTTTGCAATATGTATAATTATTTTACATAACATCGGCTAATAATGGATAGGTTTGAAAATATAGCAAATATCATGTTGCGCATATCTAACAAACACCGCAATTAAATTCCATCTGTTGAGAAATTTATGACAATTTGGAATTTGGACAAAACCACTTTTCTTGTCACGCTAATAAGCTCACTCTATTTTATAAAGACGCCTGTAATCCATAAATCAATACATGAATGTTGTACACGTACATTACGTAAGCACATCGATTATTACCAGTATGTTGTATATGTCATGCGGAAGAAACTGTCCAATCACATGTTAACCATTTATTCTGAATAATCTGTTTTATCTGAATGTACTTATACAACGATATATATAGATAAGTTAAACTAATATAACCCAATAGTTAGCGTTACTTCGGTAAACAAACGACTGATTATAAAATAATTAATAATTGAATAATTTACAAAAGATAGTTGTAGTAAAATATGTTACATTATTAATAATTTTTATATAATTAGAATACAATGTCCGGGTATAACAACTTTAAGTCCGAATATACAACGCTAAAGATATATATATATACACGTTATATGACCCCCTTTATCAATGTTTCGTGACAGATCTTGTTATCAAGGATAACTTATTATATTTAATGGTGACATAGCCAGTGGATGGGGGTGACTTGGGTGACGTGTTACTCCCTCAAACCCTCCCCCCCCCTACCCCCAATATAATGATGATATGTTAAATGATTAAATAATGACAGTTGAATAACAATGTATTCATTATACGTACATTCTAGAAGACTTTTATATTGAGATGTTTACCAGCCATCAAGCCACCCAGTTACTCATCGCCTGAAAATATGTGACATTTCTAAAATAAGTACACCAATTTTGTTTCGCATAATAATTGCCAATGATTTGCGACAACAACATTTTTAATTGAAAGTTAAATTTTAACATTTGCTATCGAGTTTGTTTTAAATAATGAAATGCACCTCAGCTCGTCTTCACGGAACTGATCTTGTCTAAAAGGTCTATGAATAAACAGTTAATATTGGCTTCCGTACCAAAATTTGATTTAATATTTTCTAACATAACTTCCGGCTAACTTTGTATTTTTTTGTGGTTGCGCGATAACACAAAATGAATATATTTTCTACTAACCAAAGCTATCAACTTCGGTTTAGTATGTTTAAAAATATAGTGCTTAATGCTAGATTAAGCACTGTTAAGTTTAATATATTTGATATAATAACAACGGATAACGTTTTAACATATACTATTTTCAATAAATATAGTAGCTTAATAACTGTAAAGTAATAAAATGATTAATAAAATAATAATCAGATACATTTCCCTTAAAGTAATAAAATATGTGTAGATATATTAAATTATAAAAATCTTTTCATATCTTTTTTTCGAGATACAAATAATCTATGTGAGATGCAAAGAGAGTGGAGTAAAAGTTGACACCATGTTACTGAACTTTATACTAAGTTTATACTTGACACTGAAATAACCTTGGCGATCAAATTTCTGAGACCAAATTGTGGAATAATTTAATGAAGAATAGGATCTTCATTGAAATATTTTAGCAGCTTTATGCCTTGTAAATCGTGTCTTTGGTCGAGGTCTGATATATTAATCAGCTCTCAGTGATTCCATGATGATGCTCTTCCACAAATTATTCCATTCATTCGCGTTGTTGGAGTTGATTCAGATTTTTATTTGAAGTTGCAGCGTTCTAATATAGATATTGGTATAGTGTATTCTGTGTTGAAAAGGTATATTTTTAGTCTAGAATAGTTTTAAACAGCGCACATAGAATATGGAGCGTTTCTGCCCTTCGTTTCGTAGTAACCGAGATGTGTTTTTTTCTACCTCAGGTCATTATTAAAATGGATCCCAAAATATTTAATACAGATAATTTGTTGAATGCCTACAAGTTTGGTAAATTAAAATATAGGTATTCGACGAGTGGTCATAGAAATGCATTGTTTGATGTAAACTGACAAATTTGTTGTCATCAGACCAGTGTTTCTTTTGGTACTACTTATAGAGCTGTGTCATCGGATAATTCCTAATTAATTTATAGATTGCGTTACAAAATAATTGTCATAACATTTTATCAAAAGGTAAGGAATTATTTGGAAATCATAATAAAATTTTTAATTAATTTGTTTGAAAATTTATACATTAAACAACGAAGAACTTTAGTATCCCGTCAATGAATTTGACAACACTTGGCATTCTATTCCTGCTAAATGACGAAATTTAATCCACATTGTATAATTTTCTGATTTTGTTAATGTTTATTCAAAAAAAGAAAACAACTTTAAAGGTTTTGGTAACATGATGTATATTTGATGAGTTAAAAATGTGTAATTAATTATATAATTATAGATTGGCAAAACTGAATAGTATAATTGTAGGAATCAAACAAGATGTTCAAAACTAAATAAATGTCAACATTGTCACGTTTTATGTAAAAGATAATAGTTTGTTAAAGAATGGCAATCATTAATTCATACATTACGCACACCATGTTATGAGTAAGTTTTATAACAAATGTTGGATATATCACGGATAATGTCAGACTGGTGGGTCATATTACAATACTATAAGCATAATTATATATGATTATATATAAATAATGTTTAGAAAATATTAAAAGTGAATTTATTAAATTAAATACTTGACAAAATTACTTAATAGAGGTGTAGAAAATTATTTAAAAGTAAAATACATTTATAAATGTTTCAATTATGTTAATATTTCAACTTGTGTTAATATATTACACAAATTATTTTTATTTTATAAATTTTATCGATATTTATTAGATTAAAACTGATGTAGCTAGGTGTTAAATGGATGTATATATATATATAGTATAAATTTTAATAATTGTCGACATATAATATGAATATGGCAGAGTATTTTGTGTAGCACGCAAACGTGTACTTTATTAACTTAGCATATTATGAAACTAACACTATATAAGAAGTTTTTTATGAAATAGATTACTTCACAAATTAAAATATATTATTGATTAGAAAAAAGCGACGATAATATAATAAATGTTACTTGTAAACACAAAAAAACAAATGGATGAAGTTGAAGTCTTTTGATATACGTGTAATTTAACAGTTCAACTGTTGCATGAAATGTTACATTTATCACAATCTAAGTTATGTTTTATTATTCTAAACTAATTGATAAAATCTGCAAAATAGTATGTTTTGCTAATACAGTTTATTATTGTCCGTCTAGGTCAATAAATCTGAAAAACAAACAAAAACAAATAAAGTTAAAAAATATAATTTAATATTGATATCATATTACTAACATATTGCATATATACATTACATTAAAGAAGATACAGTGTAGTTTTTACTACAATTCCAAAGAAAAAAGTTGTATTATTTAATTTTTTTGTTACCTGATTATCTGTCCATTTACTAAATAAAATGTGTTAATTGTAATTTATTAAATAAGGAAAATAGTTATAACATTACCTAACCTTATTTTAACACAATAAATATAATCTATGATACGAAAATTATTACCAATATTATATATTGATAAAACGTAATTTAAGATAGCACAAACATTGATCAGTTGTGAACAGAGATGTGATATTTATGGAATGAACACATTTACAAACCACCTTATTAAAGTATTTATATTTGCAACTCTCAACAAGTATTTATAGTCTCAAACATTTGTAGTTCCTATTCTAACAATTTTGCTAAAATGGAAATGCAACTTTTCTAGCTATCTGTGTAATGTGAATCTAACATACCATTGTAGACATAAGTTGAGATTCGTTTGGCTGACATCATTTCGATCAGTCACCAATGGCCACAATCAATACAACAAGAGCTATACCGGCAAACATAGCTCTGATAATTATGCCTTCTTGGGTAGCAGCATTCTTGTATTTCGGGGGGATCTCTGAAATGTAAAGTGGAAATCGGTGTTATTTACACATTGTATGTTACTGTTAAAATAAAGTATTGAACATTCCATATTCATAAACATCAATGCAAGTAACAAGTAACAGGGACTTGTCATGAATTAACTCCATTCAAATGACTTAAACTTTCTGTTTGATTTTTACAATCGATTCAAAAACAATACATGTTGCGATTGTCTAATAATGTGGGATTTTCTAAGAATATCAATATCAACATAAGAAAGTTTTTGTTCAAGATCATATCTACAATACTATATTACTATTAAATTAATATTATATGTACATTGTGTATATACGAGCTAACGATGAAACTTACAAAATAATATTTGTTGTTGATGTTACGTCCTGAAAAAGCCTCTAATGTTGTTATGTTAAACGGTTCTTGATACATCACTAAGAAGATACAGTTTGACCGAACAATTTGATTGCTTCTAAAACATTAACTAATAACAATGTTTTGTCATAAATAGGCTATTTTACAATCTGGATGCAATTATTAGCTCTGTCTGCAGGTGGTAAATGAAACGAAAGTTGTGACGCTGAAGTTATTATAAAATAACACAATTTATGTAATTATTCATAGTATTAGTATTCAGTTGTGTTTCTGATTGAATTATTGATTTATTTGTCGTGATAATAAAAATATTATCATAAATTAATAAAAAGGTAAATAGCCAATATGTGGAAAATAAAGCTCTTTATATGATAAAATAAAACATTATTTTAAAGTATTAGTAGGCCCTAGGATGTACATTTATGCTACAAATAATAAAGAAAGACAATTCGGACATAATTTTTCTTCAGTTTAATCTCCGGCTAACTCTCACACATTCAATAAGGATCACAAACACAAAATATATATACTGGCATTTCTTCTTTGATCTATGGCATTAGGCTGAAAACATTCACACACCTACACAAACACATCAACAGAATTGCTATATTCCACTGATTGTCTGTATTCCATTACATATATGATGTGCATCTCAAAAATGAAAAAAAATAACTTCATGAACAAAAAACAATTACTTAATTTCCTTAGATATAAGTCTACTTACACAGCTAGTCATCAAAAAAATTAAACAACATGCAAATGATAGTAAATAATGCCTTTAGCCGTGTTGAAAATTATATAAAAAACGTGTTCCTTACGTATTATACTTTTGAACCTATTCTCTCGAACATTTTTTGAACAACATCATATGTAAAACCTCACGATTTAAAAATTCTCAAAGATCATTTAAAAGCTCAGTTGTACGAATTTGTTCATTGTTAATTATAGACTCACAGGTCAACCAATTACAATGAAAAAACCCAATCAGCTATCTTTAATTAATTCAATAGCATAAAAGATTATATCTGATTACCCAATGAATTTTTAAAACGCCATCGCAATGACTCCAATTATATTATAATCAATTAAAAATACTAACAAAAACCCTCTACTTTCAAATCATTTTAATTCAGGTATCCATCTCCATTGCAAATCAAATCATGCAAATTAACTAATATATTCCATGCATTTGCTCTCGCAGCAACATTTATTGAATGTCTACTTGGAAAATGGCTATCGACCCAAACTCATATACCATCACAAATAAGTAAAAGTAATTTTGACATAAAATTTAATTAATCAAAAAAACTAAAATTAACATGTTTAAAAGCTACAAAAAAGCTACGAAAATGAAAATCGCAATCTTACGACACCTCAAATTTCCTTAATACACTTATGTACCTTGGCTAATCATATCGCTTGCTTTCTCAACACATAGAGGAACATATTAGCAGGTCAATTCACAACGGAAACACTCATTCAGTTTATTGTTCAACATTATAATGAAGTGACAACACAAGTATGCATTACTTTACAATAATATCATGGTCGCAACTGCGTGCTTATGTTTATGTGTCATTTCTATAATGTTGTAAGTTTAATAGTTTTATACTTATCAATGTTACATTCTAATTCGTTTTATGCAAATTCGCTCTGAAACCAGCCGCCAATTCAAAGAGTTCCTACTTATCACAACATTAGTATTAGGGGCCGTTCTCATATTATATAACGCAGAATTTGGCACTTTTACCCCACCACCCCGGCCACCCTTATAATGCCAAATAAGAAAAACGAAACCACGCTCCCTCGTGTTATATAACACATTCTTACATTAATAAAACATCAATGATTGACATGAAATTGGAGAACGAGAACTTCAAGAGACAAATTGGCAAGACGTAATAAATAATTCAAATAACATTAATGGAAAAACCGTAAACTTTGAGAGACACTTACTTGACGCCATTTCAAAAATTTAAAGTTCTGTTAAAATACCAATCACAGATCGAGGCAAAACATGGATGACTCCAACAGTAAAACACCTTATTCATCAAAGATGGAAAGCTTACAGAACTAAGAACTATGTTATCTACAACCACTTAAAAACAAAAGTTAAAACCGAAATTTTTTAAGCAAAATCAACTTGGGCCGACTGCATATTAGCAAAGAATAAAAATGAGCCTTGGAAGTTATACAATCATTTTACTAACAAAAAGAAAAATACAAATGATATTAAAAATCTTACGGAAAAACTTATCGATAGTAACCCCCAAAGCGCTCCTGCGGATATTATAAACACACACTTCAGCAGCATATTTAGCCCTGCTTCAGAGAAAATAAATATAGAAAATGATGACGATTTTAAAATAACAATCGAAAAAGAGGACGTACACAAAGCCTTAGTTCAACTAAATGATACCAAAGCAGCAGGTCCTAATAAAATCCCCATAAAA
>JAUZND010001539.1:0-13421 GCA_034780555.1 Coelogynopora nodosa
AAACCAAAATGGTGGGGGGGGGGGGGGTTGTTGGTACAGAGATAAGAGTATTGTATGCCAAACTAACCCAGTAAGGTTAGCTAAACCTCGATTAGCGCAGCTGTATAGTTAGGAACGGGAGAGTCCAAAGGTATAAGCTTGAACATGTTCCGAAACAACATCATCGGCATCAGCAAACCCGCGTCTAGTCACTCGGCCATTCTCATTTACTCACACTTTCATAATATATTTTTAAACAATTATAAATAAAACAATTTTATATTAATACTTTATTTTATTGTGTATCGAATAAAATAATTATATACTGCACCATCACTTAGAAATAAAATTTTAATGTTTAATATGTAATATATTAAATATTAATAATAAAAATATTTAATATTAAAAATATGTGTTCTCACTAAATGAAGTAGTTGAAATTATATATAAAAATTTGTATATATACTATGTACGCTCAAGCCAGAGACAACTTTCATATTGACTTCATTAACATTGAATATTGGAATTTTTCATTTGTTATATTAGAAAATGAACATGTAAATTATATATATACACAGTTAATATGTAAATTATATTTACTCAGTCTTTTGAAAGTAAATTTTTTATATTTTCAGGTAATGGATTGATTCGACAAGATGATTCGATTTGTTTCATTAAATTTATTGCACCAGAAGGAATTGGGGGCTTTCTTAAGGGGAGTAATTTGTTTTTGAAGTACACAGATGGCTCATCCATGGATCTCTATGCTTGCACTGAGAAAGATAATAACCCATTTCCAAAACATTAGAGTGACATGTTTATTATGCTGTTTAAAGCATAGACATACACCTTTATCAGGTGAATTGTTTTAATTTAATGTTCAACAAATATTACGCACTCATTAGAAAATAAATTGTTTTTAATTACATCCTTAAATATGATAATAATTCCGTATAATAATAAAAATAATTTTTAATCTATAATATTTAGAAAGCATTTTTAGCATTTTTCAAAGCCTTTGTGGCTTACTTTTATTTAATTTACTTGAATATTGTTAACTGGTAGGCCTACTATTTCGTTTACAACTTGAACTCATTGTTATTTGATTTACGTTTCTATAATTTTCTTAGTTAATTTTAATAATAATTTAGAACATTGTTTGAGTAATAAAACCATCAATTAATATACTCACAGTCCATTAAAATAAGCAAGCATATAATATATGAATTCTTCCATCCAGGAAATTTTTGTATAATTGTTAAATCATTTTCAAATGAACTAATCTTGTAGATATCTCATCTCAGGTATAGTTTATAAATTTGATTTAAAATATTTTGCATGGGTCTACAAATTGTGACATCGATTTTTGATAACTGCAGGTACAAAATTAAAAAGTATGCTACAAACAACGTTAATGGTTTGTAAAAAAACTGTAACCTTTAATTCAATATCATAATAACTATTATATAGATGAGGGTATAATTTAAAGTAGTTTTAAAATTTGTTGACAATTTAGAATATTTTGAATATGAATCTTATTTAAACAAATTATCATTTAAATGATGACATCACATTAATTTTTTAGTCACTAACCTTCAACGACATCGCGATTGTTTGTTAACGATATTAATATAAAACAATTGAATACACAAACGTTGGGAATATTTAATTTTCTATTTGCATTTCAATTGCTTTATATTTATATACCTAGCAACTTTATGTTTACAATGTGGCCGAATTTTGCATGTATAAAACTTGGCCATAATTTAATAAAAAAATCTATTAATTAATAAAAATATATATTAGGTTCACAAATTTTAAAATATTTCACATATTTCACAACATTATTTAGCAAAACGTTATTAGTATCAATGTCTATAATTTTTAAGCTGACCGCACTATGTTTGTATTGTTAGCGATCAGAACAAAATTATAACAATAATGTAATTTTTCTATACTGAAGGATTTTATAAATTTGATTATTCGTTGCAAACATCACTAAAAAGTCATCAGTGAAGAATAATCTTTCCATGTCCGTCGAGTCTACAAATTGGTTACCATATTATTTTGATTTTTTTATGTGAAACATTACAACTGTTCCAAACTTCTTATTATTTTTGTTGTACTTATAGTATAATATCAGAAACATTAATACTGACACTAAAGCATATCAAGATAATTAATATCAGACAATAAAGCATACCAGGAACATTAATATCTGGCATTAAAGCATATATCAGAAACAATAATATTTGCCATTAATGCATATCGGAATCATTAATAACAAATATTAATTAATAAAAAATTATTAGATCTACTTTAATGATTGATTACTACTATTATAGCATCTCTGACTTATTTGTAAGTAGCTGAATGTTGTATCATGAATGTCAAAATTAATGTTGAAATTCCACGCCTTATCTAATTATCTAAGTAGCAGCAGTACAATAAACGTGAAGTATGATTTCTATCTCACAATTACCTGTTTATATAATCTTTATTTTAGTTTAAGTTTCGGTTTCACTTTCAATAGATCGTTCGAAAATTCCAAGAAAGAATTCTCTCTCAATATTACTTCCTGTTTACTTCTAATATTATTTGCAAAACTGAAACCGAAACCAAAACTAAAACCTTTAACCTAGGTTAACACGATAAATTATGGTATATTGGGGTGTTACGCTATGCAATAAAAATACAATTTAAAAAAATTGTAATTTTAGCCGATAATATAATCTTTTAGAAACAAGTGGATTGTATTAGGTGCGTAGAATTATTTATTTTGATAGAATATAAAATTCAATAAAAAAATTTAAAATAGTTTTTAGACCTGCGGGCCTTTTTCTAAAAACGGGCACACGTGTGTTTATGCAAAAATAAATAGGTGGAAATTTACATTATTTTTAATTTAATATTAATTATATTATTCAATTTGCAGTTATTTAATATTCATATAAATGTGTTATTTCGAAATTTTAAAAGTTGTAGTTTTTCATAAAACATCTTGATTAGGGGGTGTTGCATTCAGTACATTTTTGGGGACAATTTAAGAATGTTCAATTTTTTGTATATTGAAATTCATTTTTCAAAACTTTATATTTTGTCAAGTGTCAAAATATACATCAATATAACGATCTTTAGAAGTGAAATTTTATTTATTTCCTATTCAGCATACTAACAAAGTTAATTATAAAAAACAGAAAAGTTAATTTTCATTAACAAATTAATGACTAATTTGTATGTATTATGTCTATAATAAACAATAGTGACTAATATTTTAAATATTTTCGTAAGTTCTAAACATAATCAGTAACTATTCTTGAAGGGAAATCATATAAACTGACGTTGCATTCAGTACATTTTGGACATACTTATGTTATTTTTGTAATGACTTTGAATGATGACCCAGGGGTTCGTAATTGTACGATTTTGAAGAAAATTTGCACTTTATTGAATTTTCACTTCGTAAGTTGATTAAAAATAAATATGTTGAAACATTTTTATTAAAAAATAAATCATTTAAAATATTTTTTTTATTTCTAAAATTTTGAAAATTTTATCAAATTTAATTCTGCATTTAAATATTGTTGTTAAAATAAATAAACAACTAATTTAAAAACTGATTGAACTAACAATACATTAAAACCGACATTGTTACATTATTATGAGAATATCAAAAACAAAAAAATCAAATTTTAAAAACAATAGAATGTTTAAATTAATTTATCATACACTGACTATACATAAACACACTGAAAACATATTTCATCTATAATAAGTACCTAATTTTAATTCCAAGAAAGGATTTAAAATCAGAAATAATAACAATCATGAAATGTAATAGGTACCATAAAATAACAATTAATATATTTTACAGCCAAGCAATGTAATATAATACATAATTAGCTCACATGCAAAGAATTTATTTTGCTGCATCAGGGTGTCATGTGTTATTGTTTCGACTTTGTTTTTTTTTCGCGCCATAAAATCTTGCGTCTTCTTTCATACTCATTTTTCTCTTCTATTGTCATATTTTTAATTTGTGATATCTTTCGTTTTTTAGTGCTGGTTTGTTCGATACCTTTTATACGATTCCTAGTCTCACTCCGTCTTTTTTCTTTAATTTAATCTCTTTCTGGTTTAGCTTTGGAGCGACTTATCTGCATTGATATTGCATTTGACTCTTTGAACAACGCATATCTTTCAGGATCCCCACTTTAATTTTTTGTCTAAATGTTGTTTTTCGATGAACAGATGGATTATATTCGAAAGATAACCAATTGGCTTCTCGTGTTACAGGTTGCGGAATATCACTAGAATGGACGTCTGTTCGTCTGTTTCGTCTAAGTTTCTAAAAAGTGAAAACAACATTGTATTAACTTGAATTTCCCAAATGTACTATATGCAACATATGATTTATAGGAACTAATAAAATGAACATTTGATTTTCTTTTGGTATTGGTTAATGTATTATTATTGAAAAACATTATTAACAATTTTAGATTAATATATTGTGTTCCCTAAGACTTTTATTATCTTTGTGTTTTATATTTTAGGTATTTGTTAATATGAGCTATTTTGTATTACATTGTAGGTAGAGTAGATATATATTAAGAAAATGCGGATATCTAAAAGCATTATTTCAAATAAAATAGTAAGTTACCATAGCACTAAATAAGATATTTGTACGTCAATTGTATACACCAAACAATTATTTATAAAAACACAATGTCCCAATTGTACTGAATGCAACATACCAACAACAACATGAATAATAATGTGATTATTCCAAGTCTATTTGTACTAATAGATACATCCTAACATGTGAATAATTGGTTAAAAAAGTAACTCTGTACTTAAACTAATATAATAACGAGGGCACATTTTAAAAAGCGTTGCATTAAGTACATTTTTAGAAACAAAATGACATTTAAAAACAAAACTATATTTATTCATATTACATTATAGGCTATCACACCGTTTCCAGATATTAATATTAAAAATTTACATGTTTAAAGAAACATTTAAAATATAGAACAACAGAAACAATCAAGTAAGATGCAAGAATATGCATGCATTATTGCACATAGAAATGATAAATACTTCAAAATGTTTATAAATGAATACAAGTAATGTTCACTTATGAGGAATGCAAAAGAAAAACCAAAATAAAATTTAAAGTTGTATTACATTTAATACAAAATCTAATTACAAACAAACACCAGACAGATACAAAAATTAAAATCGATAAAGTCTAGACATATATACAAAGCAGCTAGTTACCACAAAATTACAGACGTGTAAATTGGATTTAAACAGATTAAATAATAATATAAATGTATTACACATTATTATTTATATAATCCGTAATTTTTTACACGATGATTATGCCTTCTTGATGAAAGGTGAAAGCTCGGATGTTTTGTACAAAATGTCATTGTCTTTAAATTGAAAATTTCTAATCAACATTAAACATTATAAATATGCATAATTTTACTTACCACATAGCTTGAGTTGTTGTCTGCTCAACAATGAAAGCTGTATTGTGATAATCCAAATACAAGCAAATTGATAGCAATTTCAAAAAGCTTTATATTTATAAACGCTGATAATATATTGATTACGAATAAATCACCCCTTCAACCTTTACGAGTTAGTGTGCATTTAAAAATTTATTTTTTAAAGTATCAATTTTTATATAATGATTAAATACCTACAATTAGAGTGTCATAGAAATGGAGTATATCGCTTTTGATATGCTGTTTTAGGAGATATGTTGCATTCAGTACAGTTTAGGGACAAATTCCCGGTTTTAGAAAAACACCCATTTGTGTCTATGAATTGTTCTTTGTATTAATTAGGAAATCTGATTAATATGTTACGAATCAAAGTATTGCTTGAAATTCTTTACTCTTAAAACTTACGATATTCCTAAATTCTGTATTTAATATTACTATCATTAATATTAAACTTTTTTTCTAATATAAAACTATAATATATGATATAAAACTCAAAATAAATTAAATGACAATGGGATTGATTAACAAATAAAAATTTAGCTTAAAATGTGAGGGGAAAATATATTCCTCAGAATATAATCATAAATAACTTGATAAAATTTCAGATTAGATTTTATGTATTAAAAAATCATAATTATAGTACTATGGTACAAATTCGGTCACTTCAATTTTTTACAACAAATTCTTCTGATTAATTTTGTTAAGTATAATTATTGTTGTTATGACTATTAACAGTTTGTATGATATGTTTATAATTGTCAAAATGCATTGAAGATTATACATATATATATGTGTCGATGTTATCTATAATTTTTAAAAAAATTAGAAAAGGACAAATCTCGGCTAAATTCGACCAACTTGCTAGATAAATTCGGCCACTATAAAAAAAAAATGGGATAACCATACAAATATATTTATTACTTTATATAAAAAAATACAATATGCATATAAACGGCAGAAAAGATTTTATGAAGTTACAAAAATATTTACATATAAAATTTAAAATGTCACACATCCTGGGATGCACATAATGCATGTGTCCAAAGTTTACACTCGATGCACTGCAACCACGATTCCCCTGATTTTGAGTTAGAGAATGCTTCACGTCCACAGAAAATACAGAATGTCTCCTTTTCACGAGTAAATCGATAAATTCCAAAGCCCACTGAAAAATAAATATACACAATATTTAATTTGGTACCGTCAATTAATCTGTAAACCTCTTACTGAATTATTGCAAACATACTTACTTGATGTCAAGGCTCCATCATTAACTATCATCTACTGTTTTGGTATATTTCTGTTTAGTTTTACTCCTGAAATTAATAGGTGAAAAGAAAAATATACATAATGAAAAAATGTTAAATCACATTGTTTATTTATAATTAAGAAATGATAAAGTTTTACCTGATTTCTTTGACTTTTCATCTCTTATTTCTTTGATGGCTTTTTTGGTTTCACTCCTGAAATAAGTCGAAAGTAGGATACTATTAGAAATAGTTTTGTTTTTGAAGGTGTTGACTTCAGGTAGTCCTGATGCTCGTCCGTCGTCAGGTGGTGAACATTGTTTTTGCGGCGGACCTTTTTGAGTGGTATTGGAGATACTTGAGCGGTATTTGGGGATACTTGAGCGGTATTTGGGGATAATTGAGCGGTATTTGGGGATACTTGAGCGGTATTTGGAGATACTTGAGCGGTATTTGGGGATACTTGAGCGGTATTTGGGGATACTTGAGCGGTATTTGGGGATACTTGAGCGGTATTTGGAGATACTTCAGTGGTATTTGGGGATACTTGAGCGGTATTTGGGGATACTTGAGCGGTATTTGGGGATATATGAGCGGTATTTGGGGATATTTGAGCGGTATTTGGAGATATTTGAGCCGTATTTGGAGATATTTAAGCAGTATTTGAGCTGCTGGAGCTGTATTTGGAGATACTTGAGCGGTAGTTTGATCAATTTGAGTAAAATTCGGAACTTCCGTAATTTAACTTCGAAGATACGCATCTTTATTAATATAATTATACATAATTACATTTATTATGCGTATTTATTATTTTCAATAATTTTAAGATATAACATATAGATATTTTTCCTTGTTTCATAGTTTAGTTCAATTTTTGTTCATAAAGTAAAAATTAATTAATTATCTCATTATTTATTTAGTTTTTCACGGGCTATTGAAATATGGCAAATTTTAATGACAAATATTTAGAAAAATGGCAACGTATTTAGAAACAAAAGCGAAAAACAATTTTGGTCAAAAAATAATATTTTTGATTTATTCAAGTTTAATTTTACCCAAAAAAACGGCAACAATTTATATATGAAATTAAAATCTATTTAATATTTTTTGCTAATTTTTGCTAATTATCCTCCCCACGATACCACATTTCAAGAACATATAACTTCAACTTACTAGAGAGCTGAAAGCGGTCAACATTTTTCTAATTCAATAGCTCATTATTCATTTGTAATAAAAATGACATTTAATAAAATTAAAACGACTCTCAATTGAGTTTGAGATGGCCGATTTCCACGGTTTTTGCACCAAAAAATGCAAAATTTTAACAAGTTTTAAAACATTGGAAAAGAAAGAGTCGATACTCGACTCTACACTCCACTAGTATCTATACTATTCTTTGTGTCATAATTATCTTTGATTTGACGGTTATATTACTGTAAGTAGTAATAAGTGGCAATATAAATAATAAATTTGATACATAAATATTGGAACATGTTCTTCCTTCAAACTAATATTGAGATGTTCAAGGTTTTTAAATTGCTTTATACTTGAATGTAATATTTGAATAATCCTACATATATTTTTTGATAATAAATACTAATATAACATATAGGCCATTAATGGTTACATATTTTTAATATTATGTTTTTTGTATTTCATTATTTTGAATATAATTTTAATTTCAATAATAGACCATTAATGTTAGGAGAAGTATCCTTCATGTGATATAAATGTTCCTACGAGAGGATCTCCTTCATGTGATATATATATACACCTTACTATACTAATGAATATATATATTTTAGATAATTTTTGCACACTTTTCCAATTCATTTTCTGATGGAGTACTCAAGTTTTGGTAACCACGTATAACGAAAGGGGATGTTATTTTCTGATAATATTTTTCGAAATGGAATGGATTAGAATTTAAAACGATTTCGTAATATGACATAATAAATTTAAAACAAACATACTATTTAGACGAATATTGATAAAAGAATTATTTGTTTTATTTCTAACACTAGAACTTTCACGGTAAAAAATCTTAGCTGGACTGCCAAGGGCTTTTACATATAGGCCATCCCCTAGTTTGAAAGACAGTCATTTCAAAAGCATAACTATAACTAACACGTGGCCAAACCCTAACCCTGACCCTAAACAGAAAGTTTAAATAATTATGGTTAATTGATATCATGACACGACAGATATCATATCATGCCACGTCATGCATTGAAACATGCATGAAGCTTAAAACTTCATAAACGAAATAAATTGTTTTTATTTTTTAACTCCGCCCCCCTGCACCCCATGGAAGTTCTAGCTAGATACTGTCACTAAAAACAACTTGACATTTCCAGTTCGTCTTTTTCTAGACTGTTACACATTTAAGATTATTTAAAACATCACATCATATATTTTATATAATATAAAGGAAATAAATTATTACAAAGGGAAGAGGATATTTCAAATTTGCACATCCTGTAAGAGATATTATGTAACATGCAATATTACGTAACTATATACACATACTGGCCGAAAAAACGTTCTATTAACAATTTTTAGAAAAAAATTGGAAGATCGCATACGCAGTGTAACACATAATTTCAACACTAATTCCATCATATGTATTGCTACAATAATATTAAGCATATAAATATAATACGGGGTGTCCCACAAGTAACCGAACTACTAATCAGAAAGGTTAAGATACGCAACCAAGACTGACCACGTCATAGAAATCCATTTCACAAATTTCACTTCACAGCACATACGTTAAATAGATATCCACTTAATGAATTTAATATCTATGTGCATCATACAATCAGTTATTAATCAGGTTTGGAAACGTTATACTTACTTGCTTACTATTGGTTACTTCACTTATAACACATGGCCGCCGCCAGGCGGGGTGGGTTTCAAACGCCCCCCTTTTTGAATCTCGGCCCTTTTTTGGTAATGGTGCCCTTTTCCTATACTATGTTTTAATTTTTTCTATGTTGTATTTTAATCTTATATGTCTAAATAATCTGATAAAATCTGCATAGGTAAAGTGGGCGGGAGGAAATAAACGCCCTTTTCAGATGATACGCCCCTATGGTGACAATGTAAATTATAAATGCCCTTTTCAGAAAATATTGCCTCATTTATAATCTCATTTGTTAAGTTTTCAATATTTATATTCGCATGAGTATTAATTAATTAATTGTAATTAATATAATTTTATTCTTTGAGTGAATTTTTCGGATACATTATTACACAACTTCATTTTTGGCTTTTTGGTCTAAACTCTACATATACTAGGGCCTAGTACTACTTGTGCAGCTTGAATTAATACATCTAAATTCTGCATTAGGACTTCTTTTACTCGTTTCTTTTAAGGGTACAAACAAAAATTGGCCTTGCGCGGTTTCCGCCGCTCCGCAATTTCAAATAATAGTAAATATGTTTTTAGCTATTTATTGTAAGACTCTATTAATTATAGTTGTTGTAATATATATATATATATATATATATATATATATATATATACTTTCTAATCTACGGATAATAATATTTTTCTCTTTTTATTAATCATAAAACTGTTGTATTTCATTAATTACATTTTTATAATTTTTTACTAGTTCACTTAATTTCATATTGATAGATATGTTAAAAAGTAATATACTAAATACGAGAGTTAGGGATTTATCATGAAATATTTCCGTCAGTTTGCAAAGAAATTTGTATATATTGAAATCAATCTGCCCCTGGGCCCTAGACTCCCACAGAAATGTGTGCAACTAATCTTCGGTGTGCAATTTTATCTCAGATGTGCCGTTATTAAAAAACAACCCCCTTTTCACGGCCATGTAACTCCCCATATAATATACAATATAATACTTTACGTACTAACTACGTATAGCGTTCTCCAATTAACTTCACATCCAGTACCTTCGAGTGAACATCAAAAATGGGCAGTAAATAACCAAGGTAACACTCACACTCACCATAAAGTAATAAAATCCTAACAATTTGACCATTGGCCCGGATAAAAACCCACCCAAACTTGACACTAAACTTATGGAAATCATAATAATTGCGGAGGAAGAGCCGTAAACAGAAGAATGCCGCTTGTCCACCAGAACCGAAAGAAAGGGCACAAGTCCATATTCAATAACACCAGCTCCAAAAAAGTTAATCCCCAGTGGAATAATGATCAGATACCATTGGTCCAAATATAGTAAACTAATGAGTGAGACTGACACGAGACATAGCACACCAATGATGAGGATGTACATTTTACCATGCCAACGATAACAGAAGAAGCCTGCTAGTAATGTTCCAACGATGTGAAATACACTACAGGGCAACCAAACCAGTCCTTGCTGGTACTCTCCACAGAAAAATTGCTGGCGCATATAAAGCGCTAGCGTTGGAGCTAACACGTTTATTCCCAAATTTGCCATACAAATTCCAACAGCAGTTATAAAAATGTAAGGATCTATTATTAGACAATAGATTGGTGTTGGTTTAATAGGAGACTTTGTAATAATAATAATATCTCCATTTACTTGTGACGAGACTAAGTTACTGTCATTACGGTCAAGAGGATTGGATTCATTCTGCTCAACGATAATTTCTTGATTTCTTGACAAGGTTATTGATTTTTTTTCTACCATTAAAGTTCGGTCTTCCCGATCATTCAAATTGACTTCTATTTTTTCGGTATCGAATGTCTTTGGTCTTTTCCTAAGTTCTATGGCCATCTTTTTGTTATGTATCCATAGAGGAATTATGAGACAAATGCCTAAAACCCAAAAAGGACACAGGATTAAATATGTTTCTGTTTTGCCGAAAAACTCATACACTGCGCCCCCGTAAGCCGGACCAGCTGTGATGCCCATGAAGATGAACACCTGAACAAAACCGGTCACCTTTCGACGGACATTGTCTTGTTTAAAATAAAAAGGCAGAGCTGAATAAGTTCCACAGCCAATTGAAGCGGATCCAATTCCATTGAGGATTCGAGCAAAGAAAAATATGGGGTAACTTTCTCCGAATGCATATAGTAAGGCTGATGACAAGCTCATTACCATAGAAATCGTAATGATCAAAAGAGAGTTTGTTTTATCAATTATATATCCACATATCGGATTCACAATTAATTGAACGATACCTTTTATGCCGAATAATAAGCCAAGTTTAACGCTAATTCCGTTAATTACATTGGTAGAAATTGAATTATTTCTATCAGTCGTGTAGTTTACATCTCCGTTGGTTCCCACGAAACTCTTGTTTTCCAATCTGATTAAATAATCCGGCATAATAGGAATGATTGAAGTTGTGACGAAAACATTGAGTGGATAGACCGTGCAAATAAGAGATACCAACAAAACTTTAACATTGTTTTCTGATAACACCATATCTCTGATTCAGTTAATTGAATTGTATTTAATAGTTAACTCTGTACTTTGCAGTGCTGAACATGAGGTTTGGCAGATGCAAATGAGTATTGTAACTTAATATATAACTACTAACCCTTTTTAACCCGGGTCCACAAAGCAGCGTAGATTTTGCGTTTTGTGAATCAGTAATTGTGAATCAAGCTTTAGGCTGGGTGGTTGAATGGGTGCAGTTGAACAGAAAGAGAAATGGGTGAGTGAGAGAGAAATGGGTGAGGGACAGAGAAGTGAAAGCTGAAATCAATATTCGGAAATAACAGTCACAGGCAGAGTTTTGGCTGTGTCTACAGAATATTTTTTTGTAAACTGATTTTGTTATCGATTGCTTTGTTGTATGAGGATAAATAGTATTTTTTGTAGGTTAAAGTCATATATATATATATTAAATGATAGATGTATAGGCCTAGGTATAATATACGGTTACAAAATTCAAATCTGAAGGAAATTTACCCTAATTTTTAAAATCAGGCGATAAAAAGTGATTAACACACAAAAGGAATTTAAGTAGACATTAAATGGAAAGGAATATTATAAACAAATGAATCCAGTTATGATTAAATAGTAGGATTAAAATAAAGAAAATAAATAAAGTTTTAGAAAGTCTATTTAATATAATCAATATGCCTTTAAGTAGGTATGCTTTTAAATTAGTTAAGATAAACATTGATTGCAGCAATTATTAATACAGTTTTTCACATTTTCTTGCACCTTTCAAACACTTTTCGGTGAATAGGATGTTGTAGAAATACATTTATGGATAATTACCAAATGTATAAAATAATATCAACTATTTTTGCTAAAGCTATATTCTTTGGAAGAATTGTTAAATGAGATTAATTTCTTATTCATTCCTTCAAAATATATTAAAATTCTTTGAAATAACTCCCCTTTTTGCTGTTTACAATACATAATACAATATTTTATATATTGCATTATGTTACGTAGCGAAATAATTCTTGAACTTTGTTTTTAGTAAACTATGGCAGCTATTTAAAATTATTAAATATATTATTTAGAATAATCTTAGAATTATATTTTACAGATTTATTCAGTTTTAGAGACAAGTAGCTGTATATTGTATTCATATACACTACAAATACGGCTACCTATTTATATGCAGCCCCTGCAACAAAAAGTCGACTAAGGACGACTAAAGACGTCTCAACTGGTCTCAAGGAGCACGTCTCAAGTCGTCTCAAATGTCCGTTATGACTTCGACTAAAGACGTCTCATTTTGC
>JAUZND010001540.1:0-13420 GCA_034780555.1 Coelogynopora nodosa
ATTAGTGATCGCGATACCCGAACCATAGAGTGATAGCACAACCACAGTTGACTGGTCTTAGATCTTCCACGCAACTCAGTTTTCTTATTGTCCACCGCCTCCCTCAAACTAACAAGCGTATCAGATGCTACAGCATTATCCAAATTTGACTCGCCATTTACCAACGATTCATAGATGTCTTCAGCCTTATCTACAAGTGAACCCAAGTCCGGATGTTCATCTAATATTTCAGACACAATCATTTGGTTCAGACACTTATTGACGAGAAGATGACCACGGAATGCCCGTTGGACGGATTTCCCAGTCATCATATGGACAACAGCGTTTTTTCCATAGACTTCTTCAAGAATCCTCTTCAGCCCCGTACCTGCCATAAGTGTGCCTATTGCTCCAAGTACGTTCATGAACGTATGGAAACAACCAAGCATTACAACAATCGATTTCAGGTGACTGTTTTGAGGTGCATCAGCAATGATTTCGGAAGCTTTCCAGTACAGTGGCTGATCGAATGTGATCACTGGTGGAACGTGACGTTTGAAGGCAATATTAGATACATACTCCAATGTGGACAGAATGCACGTTTTATCCACAGAAATCGTAAACAAAAACATAAAAATCGTAGATTAAAAACATAGAAATACTCATTCTTATTCAGAAACAGTTTAGTGATGACATACACATACTAATGTATAATATTATCATAAATATACAAAAAACAATGCGGGTGAGATAATTAAAAAGATCCCAATATCATATATCCTTGAAAACATGTTGTTTAAGTCAGACAAAGAATGAGAATTTCTCATTCTTCATAAATTTGTCGACCATATTTTTTTTGGCGGCCATCTTGGACGCCATCTTCAAAATAACAACTTTCCGGTGCTCTGATTCTCCTAGATTTATAATATGTTATTCTTGATCATAAATACTACCAAAAACTGTTAAAAAACCTTTTGTAGGAATTTATTTGGGGTCAAACCATATATTTCATATATTGACCCTACTACAATGTAGTAGACAATTTCGGGATGTTTTATTTGATATATTTTGTGCGTGTATGTCATCAAAATTCAATACTTATAATTTATATTATAATTCGAGTAATTATATTAAACGTGTACATACAATTAAATTTAGACATGTATTGAAAAATGAAACTATATTATACAAATTAGTTGATAAAAACGTATAAACTGCCGGCCTCGTGATATCTGCTAATAAATTTAAAAAATTAAAATGTAACAAAATAAAAAGTAAGAAAATACGCATGATTTTGCTGTGTAATGGATATATTTTAACAGCGAGAAATGATTACAAAAAATTTACAAAAATACTCTTTTCACATAACAGCATTGTATTTTATATATTGCCTTTTTAATTTTTTTATATTCAAATTATGCAGGAAATGGAAAATCTTATTAAGTTTTTACATAAATATTTTTAATGTGTCGCCATTTAATTATATAGATTTACCTAATGACGATGATGTCAAAATGTAAAGCTAAATTTGTTATTTCCCTGGCTATATGCTAATTGACGTATATTATATATTAAACAATTGTAGTAACTGTAATTGTGACGAAAATGACTAATTTTGATGAAATATGGATCACAAAATACTATATCGTCAATCCAACATTAAGCAAGAAATAAGTAGGCTAATTTAAATATTTTTGGTGCTTATAATATAGAATTCTCTTTTTGAAATTATATATACACAATAGCCTACCTTATATGCACATTTTTGAGACATAGATAATTGCTGTTTGGTGCAATTTTATTAAAATTAATATTTTTTCACTGAATTCTTTAAATGACTAAATAGAATTTTTTTGTATAGCTATATTATATATTAATAAATAGCTCATTTTCATTAATTAAATATAACCACTTTGTATTTGTTAGGAGGGCATAGGAAGCTTTTTATCTTTTTAATCTAGTTATTATTAGCAGCCTTTTTGCTAATAGTCGTTTTGTGTTTTGAGATTATATTGTAACAAAAACATATTATGTTGTGTAATGGTTTACATAATTTTTTTTACTGATTGTCGATTATTACTATTATTACTATTTTTATTCTAAAATAGTTAATGTAACAAGCCTAATTCCCTTAATACTTTAGCACTAGCGTAAACAAAAAAATGTTGCGTCTATTGAGCGAAGGATTAAGCTAAATATATTTAAGGTCGTACTATATATATATATAGTAAAGTTACAAAATAAATAAGAAGACATTTTTATATCAATAAAGCTTCGATATATAGGGTGAAATAGATGTTTCAAATGATGCGTTCACTATTGATCTGCATGCGTCGCAAATCTTGTAGCCATCCAGAAAACGTCTGAAAGTCTGCACAACTGGGTTGAAGCAAGGAAGGAGGATAACGGGGTGACTACCATGTTTTAGACTTACCTCTGCAACCATAGCACAGCATGCCAGCCAGGGTAGCTGTGATCGATCGACTGGATAAGCAAGCTGGTATATCACCGTCAGCCTTCATCTAGAAAAACATGTAGGCTACGAGGTGTAGAGCTCTGTTATATCAAGAAATGTCATACACTCTTCGTGACGTATTCTATCCAGGAAGACCTGAACTAGTTACCGTTGGATAAAGGTAAATCGTGCGAATAAGAGTTAAAACGAAACTGCTAAAGTATACTTAAAATTGTGACATCTATAAAACTCAATTAATTACTAAATCGAACATGTGCTTCACAAAAATCGACAAATTGTAAAGTGAAAAATATTTACACAATAATTTTGTTCTGTTTAAATTGATTATTCCAGCGAATATACCTAACGATGTATTCTGGTGGCAATATGCTATATGGGGGTCCTCTAGGGGCCTACCTGAGTGGAGTTTATCAGTCGCCCAGCAGCATCCAAACCCCCACTCGACGATCCAGAACGTATCTCGGTACACCAACGTCTCAATCATCATCCTACTACACTCCACAGCCACGTCGAAAATACGATCATTCAGTATGCCGATATTTTTTTTTATCTTATTGTAATGTTTAATTTTGTGACCAACTAAAACACTCTATTTGAAATTATTAATATATTCCATATTTTACTTTCTCGGATGGTTTGAAAGAGGTTTTGCATCTTAGTAAATGTACAAATGTAAGTGTAAACGTAAAAAATAGACTACACTCTGTAAAATTATCTCTAACAATGAAGATTAATGTAGATAAAATTATTCATTTTCAAAAATTCTTCTTCTTCTGTAGAAAAAGTAAATTGGGACAGTTAGGTTTGAAACATCTAGTTGATTTAATAAATGTTTTTATTTTATTTACACTAATATTTAATTCGGACAACATGGAAAAAAATACTTTACCTGATTTTAAATTAATATATTTTTTAATAATTGTATTTAAGAAATGTTTTATTAATTTATTTAATACAAGTTTCAATGGTAATTTTTAATTAATGTCTTCATTCAATATTATACATGCTTATATTCATTTATACTTACATGCAGGTACCTATCCAAACTATTAATAATTTTCTTTGTGATTTTGTTATATATCCGAGGGTAATTTCATGGTTGGGACTTTGTATAGTTCATTTTGTTTACCCTTCAAAAAAAATTTCTCATGATTTTCTGACATTTTAATATTAAATTATTATTATTTACCATACTTTTTATAGTCTGAAATCTCTTGTCTAAGTATTAATTTGTAAAATGTTCTATCTGTCTTCACCTTTGAAGGGATCGTTTTGTTAATTAATTATACGAATATTATTAACTTTTACGAATTTGACCCCTGTCTATTTTTATTATTCATAAAAAATCTAATGTAGAATTGTCATTCATCGGAGTTAATTAATATTTATAAATTACACATTGAAATATAAATTTATAAATATTTATTAACTTAACTGCGTTCAATTTCTTACTACTCAGATAAATAACAAATTCTACATTAACTTTTTTATGAATAACAAAAATAGACATGGGCCAATTTCGTAAAACTAATAGCTTTCCAATATGGAAGAAAGAACATTAAATGATGTAATTATTCATTGTAACAGATACTATTATTTCTGAGCTGTCTATTTATTAATGTATGGTCTATACAAAGTATTTAGCTGACTTCTAATTGCCAATGTGATAATTGCTTCACCTATAAGAAAGTATTTTTATCGACTAGGACCTACATAATGTATCTTTGTATATAAATAAATGTAGTGTTTATTATAATAACTAATAATAACAATAAAAATAAAAATATATAGTTACATAAAATGTAATAAAGGAACTCCTTGATCATTGAAACTCAAAGAGTGTATGTTATTATTATATAATATTTATATTAGTATTCTACTGTTTACAATAGAGGTTTCACCATTGTTCTCTTGGTTTAATTCCGTATTCATTCCATAAATGTACATACTAATTCTTTACAGTATTTCTCAATTTTGCAATTCTATATTCCCCGTAACCGACATGTTGAATACAAGTTCCATAAGTTATAATTAGAAGAAGCTGTTGACTTATTTCTTTACTGACACAGTGTTGCATTTTCATAAAATCAAATAAACATATATTCGTTGTACTTAGGCATGTGTCAACTCGCTAATGATGCTAAGCCAAATGGCCGAATACAATTAAATAGCTCTTTTAGCTTTTATATTAAATGTTTAGGAAATACACTGGCACCGGAAGGGGATACGAAAAAGTGAAACATGAAGTGGGAGGTGGGGGAGGAAAATGAAGGGGAAAGAGAAAAAGAAAGTGAAGGGGGAGGAAAAATAGAAAAAGGGAAGGGGATGGAAAATAAAAAGGGGTAGGGGAGAAAAAAGATAGAGGGACGGGGGTTTAAAAATGGGTTGACAGTATATACTCTATATATTCTCTCTAGATAGAAAATCGCTTATCTTTTAATTACATTTTATTAATTAGTGTGATATAGTGGCAAATTTATTATACATTTTTTGAATATATTCTAGAATTATTTATATTAATTAATTATAGAATAAAATTCGTATAACATGCTATAAGCATTTTATGTTGATTTTAGCACTTCAATAGCCACAATGTATATATGACCACTACAGTATAAGGACCACTAAAAGACAACTTTTGAGGCCTATATATGCATGCTTATCAAGGCCGCCTTTATATACAAATCTATAGTATACGCACCATATAGATTTATATAAGCTATAAAGACTAGACAGCCACACATCGCCCTGATAGCAACAACATGGTTATCATGCAGTGGTTGACAAGCAATGATTGTTATGCATTGGTTGCCATGTAGAAAATAAAGTAGTACCGCGCAGTACTAATCTAAATACATTATTATTTAATATAAATGTTTATAATAAATCATGTTTTTAATATTACTACCAATTATAGGCGCCTGAAAGTCCCAGCCGGTACACCTCCGTCTACGACAGAAATGTGTCTCCCGATGTATCTCGATCTCGAACCTCAACATACATCCCTTCAAGCAGCAGTTACTACGCCCGGCCAGCGAGCAGCTATGGAACCTCATTCACGCCAAGCGCATCCAGTGGATCTCTGAGTACATCGCTTAATAACAGCACACCTCATGAAATAGATTATAAGAAGTAAACCAGTTTTAAATACCTCTAAATTTACTGTGCTTTAAAATTAAACTGTTTAGCATTGCGTTATGTTAATCGGATTTCTCAAATGTATGCGAAAGGTCATTACAAAGTAAATTATATAGCTATTGTTTTAAAACATTTATATTGCACTATTTTATTGAATCAATAAAACAATTGCATTCCAAAAGATCATAAAAATGTGTTATCGAAAAAAAGATGTGCCTATTAAGCATTATTAAACATTACCTATTCTTGTTGAATAATATTTAGATTTATATCTAGTGATGACATTACTTAGAATTATTAATAGCTAGCGCCGGAACGGGTGCGGGGCGGCGTGGGGATGCTCAGCCACACCAATAATTTTTCTGGGGCTGGAGTATGTGTCAGCCCGTTCCAATAATTACTGAATATGCAGTTTTTTATAGATTTTTTAAATATAGTTATACACGTTCAGGCAAAAAAATAGGGCCCCTGACTTATATATATATATTTTAAAAAATGTAAAAATACAATAAAATATCAATATCAATGATAAAGATATTGAGGTTAGAGCATGTGCCCTTTATATTTGAATAATATGTAATTTATAATATTAGGTAGAATTATGGCTATATAAATGCTTTTAAATGCATTTAAAATGGCTACCCGCCTCGCCATAAACACCCAGGAGATTGAGATCCGGCTAATATATAACTCGCTCCGGCGCCTGTGCTCATGATACTTAGGTATTTAAGCATCTAAACCCATTTTATATGTATTTTTCATGTTATTTTCTAATTTATAAGGTGTTGTTGTCGTGTTAGTATTTTATTCGAAATATAATTTTTATTGATGAAAATATTGATCCTACTGTAATAATATTTTTAATAAAAAATAATTTATTTTTTCTAAGACTATATGAAGAAGAAAAAAGAGTAACTGACAAAATTCGTCTGGATCTCGAAGAAGCCGCCAAAGAAATCAGTGAAAACAAAAGCATAGCAGAAAAACTAAAAAGAGGAAGAAGAGGCAGTGTTGATTTACGGGTAATATTTATTTTCCTAATTTTTAATTTAATGCTAATATTATTAAGATCTATTTTTTTATATATATTATTAAATAGTTTAAATATTGGAAAAAATTAATAATACATGCAAACATATATATGAATGAATGTAAATATATATATTATATATAAAATATAGTTAAGGCACCATAACTCTCAAAAAGCGGCATATATAATTAGTGCATAAAATTAATACATATAGAAAACAACTAATAGTTTACAAACACAAACAATAAATTCCACAAACAATAAATAGTTCAATAATATGTATTATTTATTACTATAAAATATCTTATTTTATTCGATTTTTACAGTAAATATTTAATAATATTTACTAATAATATGTAATAACAATTTATAGTACGGTGATTTTGCAATAATTATAGTCATTCATGACATTTTATAATATATATATTTTATAATATAATTCAATATATTTTATAATATTTATAATATTTATATTCTCCAGAGATGAGAAACTTGGATTTATTACTATTAAGACATTGTAAAAAATTGTATTTCTTGGTAGGTTCTGCATAAATCTGAATATCTTTAATTTCTTACGAAGATATTGTTTAAATTTTGCAAGAATTTCCAGTGAATCCAAGAAATTTTAATTTGTTCCACAATTTACAAAGAATGCAAGAATTCTCCATATCTATAAACAACATTTTTAGTAAATAAGCCTAAAAAATCCTAAATATTAAACTAGTCCAAAAGGATGTCTTATAAATAAAATAAAATAAAATAATTCTTTATATTGTTAAAAGTCGCTTGTCGACAGTCGGGCAAGGTTGGTCCCGCCATAATATGTATATACGAAAAGAAATTTAGAAAATATACTAAAGAAAATGAATAAATATACAACTGAAAATGTTATGTATGAAACACACTTCTGTTGTGCACTGGTAAGATAATTAACAATCCCTCTTATGAATCACAATGATCTAGTAAATAGATTAATGTGGCCCTATATGTCCATTTTATGTTTCTATTTCGCGGATTTTTAAAGATTATATACGAAATATATTTGTTAGTGTGTGGTGAAACAATTCTTCCACGAGTCCGACAGTGAGCAGGTGAGGTTATAATGGAACAATAATAATGTGGGCTTAATTGACTATACATTAATATATCATTTTAATAATTCAAATTTTATATCGTCGTTTTATTAATATTATATTTTAAAATAATTCTTTCAACTCTTTCCAATAATATATTTTTAACATATATATTTAATATATTGTTTTTGCATAATAATAATTCAAATAATTAGCCTATATAAAGTATTCTCTTATTGCATATAACGGTAGTGTTATTTAAATGATTTTTATTAAACTATTTTGATTCTAATATAATTAAAAACATAATTTTAAAACATTCATAACAATTGTAGGAACGTCCCTTAGATGAAAATAAGAAATAAAGAAATAATAAAAGGAAACTAATTAAATTTGTTTAAAATAAAATTTGAGTAGTTTTCTTAATCAATCAACGTAGCCTATATACATGAATGTGATAAGGGTCAAATAATTTAAAATTCACTTAGTTTATATTGTAAAATCCATGTATCCACCATGTATCTCCACATTATAAAGCTAGTATCAATAATATGTTAATGCAAGAACAGATGGATTAAATTTTATCCCATTTTATTTTTAAACTAAGTTTAAAGTATTTACAGTTTTCAGAAATGACTAACATAAAAACAAACTAAACTATAATTGAATTAATTCAAATATAACTAGTATAAGCATTCTACGAACTATAATACAGCGGAATTTGGGTTTTAATATTTAGCTGTATATTTAACAAAATGACACAATGCAATTAAAATTTCATGAAGAAGTAATAAAAAACATTTTATGTTAGTCAAATGTCAAAAGTCTAATTGAGTTACAAAATTTTACTTCACATGTCTAATTTATGTTCAAATTTAATTTGTGTAGATAAGTTGCATTTTAACTTCAATTTCTACAGGCTATGTTATAAACTTACTATTTTAATGTTATATACTAAGGTTCATCATATAACCGTCAATAAAAGGTAACGGGAAGTCGTACCACAAAAATTATCATTGATTAATGTAAAGATATATTTGATAACAAGTAACTACAAGAATATGATTGATGGTTAAAATATATATGTGGGCACAAACCGTAAATATTGTGCTGGCAATTAAAATTGAGAGAAATAGTTTTAACAACCCTTTCAATCATCCCTGTGGAGAATCCTCACAAAAATTATCTCATATTAACAGCTAACAAGGAGGTAGGCATATGTGATTTTTACACCAAGTCTCTGCACTAGATTAAGTTTTGTCCACGGTACCTGGTGTACTACAATTTTAAAACAATAAAACAAAAGTAAATATTACTATTGACAACCATTATGCTGCACATGTTGTTGCATAATATTTTGACGATTTAATTTTAAAGTATATAAATAATTATATTTTTAACATATTCCTCCAATATTAATTATAACTAAAATCTGTATGTGGAACATTTTCTTAATCGCAACATCTAAAAATTAAAATTATTTGAAATTGTATGTGAAACATTTTTATCTTCGAATATAAATATATATATCAAAGAATATTGGATTCATTGTAAAGAGTGAGTTATTTTAAGTTTTTTTTGAAAACCTTCAATACTTTATCGATTCAGACATAATTTATTTCACTTTCCGAATTTGGGAGAATATATTAAAAAATTAATATATTATGTAATAATAAGTTAAGAATTATGTAATAATTTAAGATACGCCGCACATTATAATGAAAATTGGAACACCGATGTTTCGCGCGTCCAGGCATGTTGTTTTTTTAATAATATTATAAAAAAATTAAATACGACTTATTTTCTAAGTTTGGTCAAAAATGTATCCATGACTATAATGATTATATCATATTTGGACTTTAAATATTCAAACATATTATGTTATAAAATAACACTATCAAAACTTCTATATTTATTACAGTATTTAAATCAATTTTCTTGCCTAAATGAATAGTTGATTTACTCATTAAATAATTTACATTTAAAATGATATAGTGCCTTTATAAAATATAACTCAAATTTGTTTTATTTCAGCGAATGGAAAGACAACTTTCCGAATTTGAAGAAGAAATAAAGGTAAACAAATTATTTAAATAAGTATATAGATAGATTTATAAATGGGTTTTTAAATAGAATACAGACTGCGTACTGCATATTTTCCTATTTTCATTATAATAAGTAATTTTAGTTATACAACATTTCAATGTAGAACATACAAAGCATGTCTGATAAAAATATAGTGTTTTTTTAATGCTTAATATTATTTCACTATTATTTAATGAGATCGATCAAGATCTAAATAATCTATTTAAATTATACAAAATATACACCAATTGTATAACTATATTCTATGTAGTAGGGCCTACCATGTGAGATTGTGATAAAATCGATTTATTGTATCCCATATATAAATAATTATTATATTGTTCCGCATTTTAGAACAAAATGGTGATTTAATGGTAATATCATTAAAATATAAACATAAAAATACAGCAACTTTGCTTTTATGATAACTGTAATTTAAATCTTTCACTATATATCTACATGTTTCGACAAATTTTTACTTACTCACATTTTAATAACTATATAAAGAGAAGACATTCCATTTAATGTCGAAGATACAGTGTACAACGCTACCACCTTTTAGCAAAACACTTTATGCGTTACATACTTTTACGTTAACAAAATATATTGTGCTCTAGTGAATTATACAATTTTTCGAAGAAAAGAATTAATATGGCGTCTAGTCTATATTTAAGTAAGTAAAACAAATGGGATGTCTAGGGAGAATACATAATAAATAATCCAATTGCGTTCATAAATGTCCAAAATGGAGAATTATCCAATGTATTTTACTTACTTTTCTAAGATCAATGTTTAATATAAAGTTTGTGCTTCATGAAGTTCAATATCGACAAATTTAACTCTTTCCTTATAAAGTATAGTCGGTTTTTAAAATGCGTAAAACATACATTTATGAGCTATCCATAAAGAACATGCGCTCAGATTTTAAAAATTTGGACTTCTTGGATATCTATGTAGGCTACTTGAATGTTCTTAGTGGGTGTCTATTGCTGGAGTACTTTATTCATGAAAATTACTTCAGCTATTGCATTATATTGTTGAAAGTTTAATCCGACGTTTAGCGACATATATATGGAGGTCTCACAAATGATTCAATATTCAACATTTTTGTCTTATTATTCTTTATTGTTGAGTAAATGATTCTAATTTTCTCGGATAAAGTTATTTTCGATAGTGCGATCTATAATTATCTTTGATACGATTTCTGTCCTAATTAGCATAAATACAAAAGTAGAGTTCTTTAATTTTGTTTGATCTGGTCGGCCTTCTGATTGAATATTATTTCAGTTTTTCCGCTAACACCTCTTTCACCACCCAACTCATTCACAAATATACCTATAATCTCGATCTGTATTTGAATTGTGTCTAAAATTGTAAGTCAACTTGAGAAATATTGCATTAGCCAGTGAATGAATAAACTTTCTCAAATGTTAGCTAGCTAATTTAAATGTGATGGTTAACTTTCAGTTAGTTCCCCAACTTCAAGACGAGGGCGATAAGCTGAGAGCAGAGAACAGATCCTTGGCCCGAGTGGTAACACGTCTCTCTCGGGACAAGTAACCTCAAAATTCGACGTGCTTAAGGGCATTGTGAGTATATTGCAATAAAAGTTTAAAATATTGATAATCCCGTGTCTATATGATAATGTTGTATGTTCTTTTAAATTACCAAATGTTATTTTAGGACCGTCTTTTGAAATTATCGGCGACGGTGGGGGGTTTGCTACGACTCTGAAACTTGAGAATTTATTAAATATTTTTTGATCTCGGTTTCAACAAATTTATCTTATATTAAAATAAATTACAATCTTTTACGATATCATATATTACAATATATTAATATAGGTATTCAAAATATAAGATACAGTCCACGTATTGGAAATATTTCATTTGACTAAATTGTTTAACGTTATATAAATATCGAATTAAACTTTGAATTATGGTAATGCAGTTATTTTATAAAACAAATAATTTTTAAATTCTGACAACTACACGTCATCATAAAACTTTGATTAATTGAGACATTCTTAAAATATGTAATATATAAATGAATCCTTCTTATATCTAACTTGTTAAACACACACTAATAATAAAATGCTTATTATCAATATAATGTAATATAAATTAAATGAGATCAAAAGGGGAAAAAGAAAAAAGCAGATAAATACAAATAAAGACAAATACAGAGAGCAGATGGAAAATTAATAAAAAAAGATGTTATCACATGTCAACATGTCATTAGAAATTAACATATCCTTCAGTAAATGCTACAAGTATGGATTTTCACATTTTATTTACTTTATGAATAAAATTACGTATTAAAAACTAATTTTATTAAAAAATATATTTATTTAGTCTTTCACACATTTAATATTTTAATAAAATTTTAAGCAAATGCTACATATAATTTTTATTTATTGTAAATTAACTAATATTTTTGTTTTTCAGATTGAAACACAAAACTCGCTAAATAGTCATTGAACAGACATTGAGTTAATAATTTTTATTCATTTGTTTCATATCGATATAAATGTATATAATATTTGAGTACATAATACCAGAGTAGCAAAATCTTTTTTATTCTTCTCATATAAAAATCTATGTTTTAGCTGTCTATTTTAATCATGTATACTTATTTGTACTAAGTTTTTAAATTGATTAGTGAAGCTTACTTTGATTTTAATAGAATCAAATTTGTTCAAAGTATTTAATGCAATGTATAGTTCTTCTATTTTCCCATAAGTCGACTATATGAAGTATCATTTTGTTAATTAGTCTATATGTTAATAATACTGATATTTTTCATATTATTATCATAAATATAAAATAAGTACAATTATAGTATTCGTAGATATATATATATATATGTTTGCCAACGATGGCTAACACTGTACTAATGATGCTCTCTTGGGGTTTGTTTACAACTTTTATGGGAACAAGAATATTCCCTAAAACGTTGTAAAAAGTATTTGTATCAAAGTATGAACGATCCAAAAATTTGTTTACCATTAGGCAATATTTGAATGTATAGTTTTGTTTTATTAAACCACTTATTCCGTGTAAAATTGCCTTTTGATTTGTTATTTGAAAGAATTATCATTTTAGAAAGTAATCACTATATATATAGTCACTTTCCATAATATTATTGAAAATTACCATATAGTGATTATTTTATTACGTCTACGTACAAGTATTATTAGCAAATCCATGACCTATGTATGTAAGCAATAAGAGTCTAATTAATTCAAGTAATGGGCTGCAGTTGACTATTTTAGTGAAATACATCCGCCATTTTGTTGTACGTTCCCTAGATGGAGTTTCTAATTATTTTAGTCTATCTTATAACTTTTATAATAATTCGTGCAGCAATTATATCTGCACGTGACGATGAATACTATGAAAGTTATAAGATAGACTAAAATAATTAGAAACTCCGTATAGGGGATGCCAAAACGATATTATAATTAATACAAAAATTGAACCTATATATAATATTTCTAAATGTGTATAAATGTAGTTTCATGTACATAGGGCTATAGATAAAAAAATATAACACGGTAATGTAACCGTTAACCCTTCGTACGTGGACATACTTTGTAGGGTTTGCTACTTGAAGGGGAGGGTATTTTACCCCCCCCCC
>JAUZND010001541.1:0-13420 GCA_034780555.1 Coelogynopora nodosa
AAATTAAAATGCGTGGGCGGAGGGGGGGGGGTGAGTCATCAAAAAAAATGCGTTGGCGGAGGGGGGGTGATCTAGAGCGCATCCTTCTATACTACTTGTATCTATAATATATTAATGTCACTGCATATGGGGAGGTTGAATTTGAGTTGATAATCTCAAAAATGAATAGATATGTGTGTTATGTCTAATGAATTTTAATATCATACGTCCTAATGTTCAGTTGCTGAACTAATTTTAACTATAATTGAAGTGCAAACATGGAGTATATATTGAGGATAATTATATTTTTTTATATCCTTCTCAACGGGACTTTTATACCCACTCTTTCTGAATAAACGATCATATATTGTATTATAATAGGTATTGAGTTGCAGTATATAATTAATTAACTTGGCCGTTATTTAAATAATAGAAGACTTGGCTCAATCACATGAGTATTTTGAAAGGTATTCCTGATGCATATTTCAAATCTACATCAAGTGACATAGAAGCATGTAAACTATCTAATAATTACTTTATTTAAATAATCAATAAAATTTAAAAGCGTACAACATTAAATTTCAATGTGCAATTTATAGTAAATGTAATGTAGAACGCTAATGTCTCAACTAAACTCACACTGTCATATATAGTGCTAAATTAAAATTCGATAATAGCCATACTGAGCTACGCGATCAATACTCCATTTAAATGTTTCGCTTCGATCTACATTTTAAATTTCGTATTGACCTTGAGATATAGTTTAAGTAGTTTCCTCCATTTTTCCTCCCTAGATAAAATGCACATCGCCCGTTATAATTCTTACATAATCAAAGGCAACTGTTATAGCCTATATAATGTCTAGTAGTTCTCACTCTAATGGAATATGTGTCGTTTACAGATCGCTCCAACTGAACTCATTACATTCATGAGACACAAGCATCATCTTATTATAGCCCGTAATCCAAGTTGTTACAAAGAGAGAGAGAGGTACAGGAAAGGCCATAACACGGTGCGGTAACATTTCAGATTCTGGCAAATAATATACTCCAAATGTGGACCTAGATAGGCTCTTCCGCTTTGGAATCAGAATTAAAATGTCTTTTATTGTCGGCAGCCGACCAAAGGAATGAATGGCTGAGTGTTGCTCATAAAGTATGTCGTTAAAAGCCGTTGTTAAAAACTAGTTGATCATTTGCGCCACATTTACTTAGCCGACCATTTTGTGGAAAATAATATAACCGCATTAAAGCGGGTTGATTCATATCAACTTTCCATTTCTTTTGATTTAGGTAACTCTGCCAAGGTCTCTCTCTAAATTAAATAAATATAGCATATATCTATTTCATGGGAGAACTGGCAGGACACATGCATGATTTTCTGAAAAAGAATACCCAGAGGAACTACTTAATTGATTTTCAAGACTATAAAATGTGCAGTTATAGCCCCAAATGTGTCGTCGCCCTTTTCATGACACATTTCAATTGTGATTGTTTTTTGTCGGGCTTAGCTATGACTTTCTTGTTAACAATGAAAGAAACGAATCAATTTCTCAGTGAATAAACGACTTTATAACAATATGAAACTAAACATAATTATATAATATAGCCTTTGAAAAGAGTTCATAGAATGAGTGTGCAAGTATAAATGAAAATGTAAAAATCAATTTCAATTTATTAATAATGACAACCAGCTTATGCAAAATGTATTGTTGCTCTGTATTATAATGCGGCATATTGGAAAGCTATCAGATATTCAATCATTACTTAAATTGAGATATTATATTGTTGTAAAAACTTAATATGAAAACTAAATTTCAGTTACCAGACAAATGATTATAAGCAAACAATAAAGCATTTTAACCATTTCAACAAGTTGCATTATTAATGGTATTTTTATAAATTATTGCTATTTTATTTAGAATATATATGTTCATAATTATGTTTTACTTACATAATCACACACAAAATATCAGTAAAAAAACATAACGTAGCCTGATGAATTCAATTTTTATTGATATATATATATTCGTATAATCTACGATTGATTATTTTTGTGCATAATAAACGACACTTAATAATTTAAAAATGGGGGGAAACAAATTCTGAAACTGTGAAGTTCAAATGTATAATCGTCCATTTATTTCATCGATTTATTATTGATGATTATTATTAATGATCTACTTTGTATGATTGGTTTATCTGCATCGACCTCATTATCGTTGAATATATTTATTAATACTCTGCGACCGAGATATAGACCCTTTTAATATAATCTATACTCGTCGCCACCATGTTCAGATTAATTATTTATCAGCGTCTGCATCTCATTCACGCAAATTACATTATTATTATATTCATATATAAAGAAAATATAATATGTAAAATGGTTTATACACGTGAAACTATAATATACTAAAATTACTATTTTAAAATGAACTATCGATTTACAGTTTCCACTGACTGTGGCATGACTTATTTCCACAATAATGTTATGCACATTTGGAAATTGTGGCCGTTTTGATCGGTAAACATATAAGTTTATGAGAAAGATAGTTCTGACGGTCGCAATCGTTGAGTCACCTCCCCCCCCCCCACCATTAGACCTCCCAAAACCAGCTGTCCCCCACCAGTCTCCACGCCTCCAGGACGGGGTGCTCCGGGCCCGCCTACTCGGGCCTGCAGACTGGCTTCGCCTCCCTCGAGGTCAACTGCACTAGGCTGCGGCTCTACGGTCTCCTGCGACTTCGCTGCCTCCTGGCGGCGCCAACTGGGATCTTTGAGACCCCCTTCCAGCGGGGAATGGCGGCGATGTCTGTCGGGTCGATGGACGTCTTTGTGCTCTGTCAAGGTGCGCGCGACTTCTTTCATTTGATTGATTAATTAATTAGTAATCCATTTCTGTCCGAAGTTGGCGCAGAGAGTATTTTTTCTTGGACGGGATTTGAACTTCCATTTTTATTTATTATAGAGAGTGTTACTTTATATACATAATGTTAAATAATAACATATATTGATTCAGAATTAAGCAGAACACGGCACATAAAACGATAGCGTTTGCCTCCTCATGCACACTGTACTGTAGGCTACACACGGTTGAATGTGTTACGATTCAAAGTGAGTTGTCAACAGGCTGAAACTACGTCGCTTAGATTCCAGATGACTGTTTTTTAAGGACAAATTAACGGCAGGATGCATAAGTGATATAGCAGAGCTGCGTTATCAACGCGGTGGTCTTCATGTTCTACGGATCGCTGTAGCTGTACTTTAAGTTAGGAAATAAAATTGAATTACAAGGGCAAAGATATTGAGAAAAATTAATGTATTAAATCGAGTTTTAAGATATAAGAATATACAAAGATATTATGCCACCAGTATTACATATTTAAAATGTTAATTCGAAAAATGAATGTAATGCACTAAAATTATAATAGTAAAAATCGGACTAATATTAAATTAATATTTTTGTGTGTGGATTGGTGGCATAATATCTCAATTTCGTTTAGCTGATGATCTTCTCCTTTAGTCACTGGAAAATCACAACAATTAGTATTTTTCAAAATCGTGTCTATATTTTGGAATTTTATTAACCAGTAAATGTTTAACAATTCAAATATTAGGTAAATCAGTAATTTGTTTAGTTGATAATGTATAATTAGGATAAATTATAGAATCACAATACAGAAATATGCTGTGAAGCTTGGACAGGCCAAGGCCAAGTGACAGCTATAGATAGCTCAGTTGATAGACTATACCGTATGTTAGGGTCAATATTATTATTTAATATTTTGAATGATGGTGTAGGAAATGTCTATTTCACCACAAATTAAATAGACTTTGATGACTTTTATGACAATTATTTTAATAATACCATGATTGCTTTTTATTCATCAGACAATACACAAATTCACCTCACACTCTATAATAGAGCTACTGGTAACTCTTAGTCATACAAATTCAATTCTTCAAATTTTATTCATTGTTAATAAATTAATCAATTTCAAATATTATAATGGTGATCATTACATCCAATTTTATTTCTATTCAATTAAAACAATTATATTCAATTATATTATATTTATTTATAATATTTTATAATATTAATAGTATTTATACAATTTATAATATTATGTTAGGTGGAAAATATATTTTATTAAATTCAGATATTATTAATTATACACTTATTATTCCCTGTACTACTTATCAGTACTATACAAATGTAACTCTTTATTTCCTTTCAAGGTGGAACAAGTCCGGAATTATTCACAAGGGGGGAGATTGTTGCAATAGCCGTCGGATGCTGCCTCTCAATACTCATTCTCATCTGCCTCCGCTATCTGAACAAACACAGACCCAAGTCTATAGAGGAGCCTTCCGATGTTGAGATCATGTTGTAGCATTCATTAATCTAGTTCTATCACCCCTTCATGCTTTCCTTATTTCTGTATTATAACTTATGTATATATACACTGTATTATTAATTATTTATATCACTGATTGAGTTTAAAGGCTGTCTTGTATATAGTGAAAAATTGTACCTATTGTCCTGTGCATAGTTGTTACACGTTCTGTGACTCGTCTAGCAGAAAATATTATGTAACCTTAATCCCCAATATTATTCTAGAAATAGTATTACTTGGTTTCATTGTCTGTGACCAGATTGAAATAGCTATACTTTTTACCGCACTTACAGTAATTTGGTTGTTTATTAAAAGTGACCAACTTTAAAACATATAACCCGTAGATAGCATTTAAAGCTTATTTTTGTTTATTTACAAAATGTTAATTAATTATTTTTTGCCTAAACATTATATTTAACATCACGCATAACTTATAGTAGTACAATCTTGTTAGATAGGTATATCAGAGGATTATATCTTCATTTCATTGACATTGTACACTATTATCACTAATATAAACACTTTGCCTACGCCATATTATGTAATTACATATTGTAATAATAATTAGGTAAATGTATGCTACAGAATGTAATTTAGTAAGAAGTAAACATGCCATTATTTTATAAGTTATGCATTTGTAACCTCAATACTGAAGGCTGAATAAACACGTATTTTTGTGTGCCCTAGGAAAGGATATCAGGATTTGACCTGACCTTACCCTTACCTGACCTGTACAGTATACTATTCAATTGATGTCTGCCACATGTCTCCATATTTCTACTTAGTTATGACAATGATCCCTCTGAAACTGATTAGTTCAGTGACTCGTGACTCTTGGTACCGCTTACCACTGTGAGATAGTGCGATCGTTTGGGGAGATTGATTGATCCAGGGAAGTGAGAATTGTACCCCATCTTATTTGTACAATTTGACTTGGACGGTACCATACCTTCTGCCGGCTTCAAGTTGTGACTAATGAACTCCCAGTTATCTGTGATTATTGTGGTTCTTATATAAACGGCCAGATGCTTTTTCTAATTTTGTACATTTCTGTTTAATGATTATTACATTATGATATCACTTGAATAAATAGCGATACATATGATTATTCTAATCGACGTTTTTTCTGAAACATTTATTTCTTTGATTTGGTTGTTGGGTTTTTTGAGACACTTAGCTGGGCAGAAATTGGAAAATTTTTCTAAATAGGTGTCGGAAATATCCGAAAGAAAATATATTCGAAAGGAACAAGGGTTTTCTTGTCAATTTAGTTGCAATACTCGAGAAATGTTCAAGAAATCCTCCCATATCAAATAAAGACCAGCTTACAGTTAGTATATTTAGACGGCGAAAATATTTCGGATAATATTTCAGATCAAATGTTTTTTAAGTACTGAAATATGTATATTGCATATTATATATATAATATGTTAATAATATATCTGCATATTGAATTGCAAAAAGTAATAATGATATGATAAATAAAGACAAGTAATGTTCACTTGTGAGGAATTGCATTGTAACTTTTCACACAGTGATTATGCCTTCTTGATGAAAAGTGAAAGCTCGAATCTTTTGTATCAATAATGTACTTTAAATACTTAAATACTGTAATAACATTGTACTTCTGGAAGTAATAAAACCTAGCATTTTAGTGTGGATTTTCTTTTGCATAATAATGATATGTAATATATTTTGTTTATATTTTCTTTATTCATTTGATATGGATAAAGAATATTTAAGACACGCTAAAATCCCAATAAAGTCTAACTTTATATATATATTTTTAATTAATTAAATACAAATTGGTAGCAACAGTTTACAAATGAAGCTATTTTAGTATTTTTGAATTTGACCAAAAACTTCCGCATTTCGCTTTGTCGCATCACATATTGTCTTTCCACTCCTTGTTTAGATAATTAAAAAAAACAATAAATAATCTTTCGAGGTATAAACTTTGATTGGCCTATAATTCTAAATCATAGATATCATATGACAAATTTGTTGAAGTTCGGCTTTGTTTGACATAATTATTTTCTAAATGGCTAATTAATCTTTATTTTCCGGTTGGTAAATGTTTGACAATAAAAAATTTTAATTTATGGGTGAAGTGTCATTATTTATTATTTAATACTGTGCTACTGTTAAGATTCCTATGTGATAAATTTAATAATTACATTTATTGTGTAACAATTTTTTTATAATAACCGGCCAAAACATGTTTACCACCTCCACAGATGTTCCAAAAGATGTTATTTGTGTTTCTTATAAGCGTTAAGCGTAATCCAAGGGAACAACACTGGTCTACCCTACCTAAATATATAACCATGTGGATTACGTTTATTGATTCTATGATTCCATAACGTAATCACGTTAATTTTTAAATAGCATGGGGAAGAGAGAGAGAGAGAGAGAGAGAAGAGAAATCATGTCAGCTCGGAAGTGAAGCAACAGACCGAATGCAAGGTGTATGTATATATCTATCAAGTGTAAGAATCTCAGCAAGATACACACTCACACTTGGATACACGCCGATGCAAGATGTAGTTCAGTTCTATCGGCCAGCATTTGACTCCACACTCCCCCTCCTCCAAAATTGATGGGTCCAGTTACAGCCTTCACTCACTTAGATATGCGCATAATTTACGAAGGATATTTTCTTTCTATCATGTGTGTGACCTTTCTGCTATATTGCACAATTTCTGGCTATTGTGACAAAGCCTCTTTTCTGCAGCTGGCACTATCTATAGGTGGTTTATCGAGCGATTGTGTATTTGTTGTGTCACAGAAAAAATATCACTGTCTATAGAATTCATTGTTGTGCTCAATTTCGCAATTCCTTTTCTTTTCTGATGTAAGGATTTATTTAAAAATCTCTGGCGATATCATTTTTGGAATAGATTAGCTAATTAATAAATAGTCATTTATGGATACTGGAATAAAACTGGAGCGACGCAACGGCTGCTTCAAGATTGTCAAGGGTACAATATTTATATTTAATTTGGTATTCTGGGTGAGTAGATATATTTTCTTTGTAAAATGATACAAAATTAATAAAACATGTTACAGATATTTTTAGAGAAAAAAATTAAATAAAGACAGAAGGAAATCTTCTTCGTATACTACACTATTATTGATGTCCCTTATGTTCCCTGATGAAGCCATATTGTCGAAACGTTAAATTTCTTTATAACAAAACTTTATTCTAATAAGCTTACTCTTTTGTTTTTTTAATAGTAATTAATAGTTCATAAAAAGGACCACTGAATTGCAGAAGTATTCTGACTAACTAGTCTTTTTCAACTTCATTGTAACTTTATGTATAACATTATAATGGAATACAATGCAGTTATATAATAAAACTGGTTGTTTTTTAAATGAGCAAATAGAATGGCAACATTCACTACATAACATGTATGGAAGCAGGTGAGGTCAAGAGGTCAGAAGGAGGTGAGATCAAACTGTTTCTCCTCAGTATTCCTTTCTGTACATGTTATGTAGTAAACGTTCCAATTCTTTATTTATTTGTTCTAACTTTAAAATAAATAAATACTCATTTCAGATACTGTCTCTAATGTTGTCATAATAATAATAATATAACTCTACATTTAATTATAATTGCTATCAAAATAGGTATATCCAACGCAGCTGAAAAGACTCTATAGTAACATGACTCAACCCCCCTCCTCCCTCCATTCCTAAGTTTTTGTAACTGTTGAACAATTTCTATAAGGTTAAGGTCGTTTCTGGGTAAATCTGGGCTTTAGTTGGTACCGGTAGGAGTTTAGGAATTTTGAGCGTGTTAAACTCTAATACAATCCCAAGAATACGTGAATGTGAATGAAGAAACTTCAAATATTTGGAGTTGAATGCAACTATATGCCTACATACGTTTTAATAAAAGTATACTCATGTTATGTCTGCAACAAATATATGATACAGATATAGTATCTAAGTATTGCATATTTTTAATAGTAGCAAATCTAAAAGCAATTCACACTGGTCATGGTCTTACTCCCCTATATACTCTATTTAGTTGAAATCTATTTAAATACATTTGAAATCATCTTGATCGGACAATGAAGGTATGCAATGCACCGTATTAGGGAAAATCAATAAATGTACTTAGTCAGACTTAGTCAGAATTTTGAATAAAATTATCCTGAATGAATATTATATGACTGCATTGCATCGTATTTATTAAGGAAAAGTTAATAACTGTACTTGAATGGAATGATTACTATCGTAAGAGTACTTAACATCAATTTAAAAGTAGAGAAATCGATATCAGTGACATTGAATTAATAAAACATTATCTTGATCTTGTTTAAATCTACCAATAGGAAACTATGGAAAAAATAAATACTCAATTCTATTATTGGCATAATTTTTTTCTCTAAAAAATATAAAAAAATTTGAATTTCCCTGAAAATTCAAATTAATTTCACATTTCTGCGGATTGGAATTTCGGTTTCGGTTTCAGGGGAGGTGGGCTAGCCTGACAGGTGAACTAGTCCGATAAGTTATGCTTATATTTATAGTTGAGTTATGTACATGTGAAACTATGTACATATTATTATAACTTCTTGTTTACTTTGCTGGTGACGTCAGCACATTTTTATAATGCGGGGTGTGAAAAAATAAATTTACCCTAAAGTTAGACCACGTCTTATAGACAACATGTCTCAATATAATTATCCAAATTTGACTGATATTCTATCAATAGTTGTTCAAATAACAATAACATTAATAATTCTTAAAATTATACAAAACTTTAATTATATTATTGATAAACGGCTCAGGCCAGAAACCGATCCAGTAAATCACAATAGGAGATGCGCAGTCTATCGCGGGTAGAATATTGTTATCTACCAATGAACTAGGAAAAAGGAAGTAATTCTTACCAAAGATTTAGACGATAAAAGAGTAAATGTGTAAATCCTCCAAACTTGGTAAAGAATTGGTCAAAATCAGACTATCGATTTATTTTATATATGTGTCGAATGTTTTTTGTAACTGACTTCATATTCACTTCGAATTGAAGTTTAAAACATAATTAAAATCTGAATTATTATGCTTAATGTTCTTTCAGATAAATAAATATAATACTTAATTTGTTATATAAAATGTTTTCATAATACATTTTTATTCGCTTGATTCTTTGCAGTTGTTAGGGTGCATCATTTTAAGCGTTGGAATCTACAGCAGAATATACGGCGATTTTACCGCTCTTTTAGGCGACAGTTTGCCGTTCCTACATGTTGGTAAGATATAGTATAGTATACAATGTAGTATACGTATCGTGTTATTATTGTTTTGTATCGTGCTAAATAACGTTGGTCTCTAATAAGCCCTTCCGTAACAACCCCCCTAGCTGATTAGTGTGCCCCTTTAAAAAAATTAAGACTAGACAAAAATAGGAAATTGTAGCGATCTTATAAATATTTCCCACATTTACAAGTATTATTATAACATTTAACTCTGACTTGTAAGTATATGAAGAATACATTGCATAAAATTCAGTTTTAATATCTCTACACGTACACTAAAGCGCAAACAAGTTTACAGTTTCCATTTTCCCATTGGGTTCAAATTTGAAAAATATGTACTTTAATTTTGGCGCCTCTAAACTTCCGGAAACTCCCCTTTGAAGATCCTACATAAGCGCCTGATTGCTGATTCTAATAATTTGCTATTATCAGGAATACACCACCAGTTTCAAACCACGACGAGCTTTCAGTCTGAATCTGTGTACCAGGAGCACAGAACAAAAGTTTCCAACCACTGATCTCCTGGACAGAAGTACAATATAGTGTGGCAACAGCTGCTGAGCTAACCGTTTACAATTACTGGAATAAATGACCATTTTTGAAGAACCGACTTTTCTAGTTTGAAGTCTGGTATGGGTTACTAACTTAACTGAGCTCATCTTTTGCTATTAATAAGAGTGACGAGGCAGTTTCGAGCCAACTATCTACTTACTTGCATTATAGTTATTACTTTTAATAGAACTACAAAATGAAAACAAGATGTATCTCAATATAGATTGCATAATATTGAAAAATGGAATAAATTCGGAAATAATATATTAGGCTATACATGCCTTCCATGCAAATTAAAATAATTAAAAACTTTAAACACAATTTTTTTTAAAATTTTGGCTAAGTAAGATATGAAGCTTACATCAAAACAAAAAACTAATTATTTATTAAATTTGAAATGAAGTTAATGAGTTTCAAAACTTTCATTTCGCACAATCATTACAAACCATGTTCTTGATTGTTTCTCATCTGTAATCATGTGTTTCAAAACTACCATTTCGCTCAATTATACAAACCACGTTCTTGATTGTTTCACATCTGTAATGATGTGTTTCAAAACTATCATTTCGTACAATCATTACAAACCATGTTCTTGATTGTTTCTCATCTGTAATGATGTGTTTCAAAACTACCATTTCGCTCAATTATACAAACCACCTTCTTGATTGTTTCACATCTGTAATGATGTGTTTCAAAACTACCATTTCGTACAATCATTACAAACCATGTTCTTGATTGTTTCACATCTGTAATGATGTGTTTCAAAACTACCATTTCGCACAATCATTACAAACCACGTTCTTGATTGTTTCTCATCTGTAATGATGTGTTTCTTTAGTTGGAAAATTATTTTTTGCTTCTTAAAAAATATGTTTAGACAATTCTCTGTATGAAATATATATATTTATTATTAAACGTTTTATTATTATTTTCAAATTGAATTCTGAAACCTGTCTTTTAAATCCATAGGTTTTTTAACTTGCCATCTTGTTACTCTAGGGGTATGTACAAACTATATATTTAAGATTTTAAACATTTTCGATTATTATTTTTGGTATGGTCTTAACACCTGACCTGCCAGTTGTCACCGGATCTCACTAATCCAATAGAAAATGAATTCTTCCTTCTAATAGTAATAATTATGGAGTTTTCGTGATACCACCCCCCCCCCCCCCATCCCCTCCCCTTACGTCCGCCCTCCAACAGGAGCCTACATGTTGATCGTGACAGGGCTGGTGATCATGACAACCGGGTTCTTGGGGTGCTGCGGAGCCATTCGTGAAAGTCGGTGTATGCTAGGTCTGGTGAGTTGGGAGCTGCAGAGTTTTCTATTCTCAACACTGTTCACTGACAGATATATACACACTGTTTAAAATGTCCTTCCAACTAAATTAAATTGTGTTTGCATTTCTGACCAGATCAATAAATTTTCCGTAAGAGATTCACAAGAAGACATTCGTTGTGAGCGTGGTTATAAGTTTGAATTATATTTAGAAATCTTTCATCGTTCACCCGAAAAAATCCACCGACTGACTTCGTCAAAGCTTAGCAATCTCCACAAATTTATTAACATAGGCACATACCAAGCGGCTTTTAAATACTTTAACTACCTGAGGGGTATGGATGGGGTGTCAATTTGAATAATTTGACTTCTCAGAATATCAACCGTTCTACTACACCTGCATTATTTATCAGATATTCATGATATTGTCGTTATATTTGAAGTAATTAATAATTTAGATTTCAGATATATATATATTTATTTTTGATTACAACATTGATCAAAATACAATTATAAATTAGACCAAAAATTATTTTTTTCAAAAACAGACATTATATTCTCAATGCAACTCCTTTAAATTTAAAGGAACCTTATAATAATATACGTTTTGTTTTTATGATTTAAAAAGAAAGAAGTAACTATATTAATTTGGAAATAATGAGTAAAGGATATACTAGGTTCTAGTAAGTATCTTCGGTGTCACGACAAAACGTCACCACGACATAACGTCACCATCATTATAAAATAGATAATAAAATATAAAAATGATTCTGATATTCGTCCGTTTAGACTAGAGGGACTACTTATTTGTTCATATGATAATTATATTGATACGAATAAACAAACATTTGTATTAAAAATAAATATATTAGTTATAAAATGGTCATTAAATTATATAAACATTCGTTTATCCGTATCAATATAATTATTAGAGGGATAAATAATTAAAATAAATTCATCCCTCTATACGGAGGAATAAAGGAATTCGTCAATTCTGGTTATATCTGGTCAAATCATGGTGACGCTTTGTCGTGGGGACGTTTTGACGTGTAACCGTATCATCTTTCAAACGTCTAATTTAAACAGACAATTATGAGCATTAAAACATTTTTATCAGATGAGAAGTCATGGCTGCCTATAGAACTTGTTCAGCCGGGGCCAAAAATAGGATTTCTAAATGGGGATAGACCAAGTAATAAATTAAAAACAAGGGACTTTTAAAAATGAGATAATAATTGGATCTTGTTTTACATCTATTTAAAAAAAATATATATCTAAATTTAAAAGCTATAATTTACCAAGAACCTTTATTTAGAAATGTAAAGTATATCATATATATTATGAAATTTCATGACTATATGCCTAATTATGATCTAAGTAGACCCAAAGCTCGAAAAATATTTATATTTTTCTATTTTTGTTGTGGCATCTCTTTTATCATTTCAAAGGTTGACAGCAATTTATTCATCAGATAATATACCCACATTGTATATCTATCATTAATCATGAAGAATTCGACCGTTATTGAGGATTTCATAAAGATCGGTTACATTTAAAATACAATTAACTTATAGGGTGCTCGCAGTTGAAAAGTGTCGGGTCAAATAACCTCCCCTCCTAAAAACTACTCAAGCGACATCATGTTTTGTAGAGTTTGAGTTCGTTTGAAAATTAGTTTATCATTAAAAACATTTATAGTTAAACACAACATTCCAGTATACCTTTTGTTGTTAAAATATATAAATTGTCTATTTTAACTACATTAAATGTTGTATGTTTAAACACTGACATAATATATATATATTTATTACATTTAACCCTTCGTACCTGGAGGGGGGTATGCCAATATTTCTCTCCAAAGAAATTAAGTTTTTGATTGAACTATAAAACGTATGACCCTGATTTTTTTACTCAGTGGTTAAAATACTTTTATCTAAC
>JAUZND010001542.1:0-13419 GCA_034780555.1 Coelogynopora nodosa
CCTGGCTAGGAATCGGTTGGGATTTCGATATGGTGTCATCAACGCGCTGGAAGCGTACGATACTTGACGACGACGACATAATATGAACACTATATCAAAACGCACATTATAAACAAAAAAAACATTCCCTGTTTATTATAAATCTGTAATAGTTCCTTTTACTATATATACAACATGTCCAGTAACAATGTTTAATACGTGGTCAGTACCCAGGTTTAAGTTTAAAACCCTATTCATGTAATCTTAATAAAGTACCGTTAAATATTGATTAGTTCGTAATTAATTATTTGATATTTAAAAATTTATTTTATAAGTTTATTAGCTTATTATCTGATGTCATCTTAAATATAATTATTATATTTTCTTTTAAATTAATTCTATAAGACACAAAATTAACTACTGCCTTGAACTTTCGAATTTATTTATTTTTACTTCAATATATATAGTTTATATTTAAGAACGATATTATATTTATTAGAAATATGAAAAAAATAACCGTATTATATACTCAACACTGGATTTCAGAAAAACAGTGACGAGCCCTTCTGGCCAAATTCAATCACTTGCCATTGATATAACAAATTTGGTTATGTATAAATGTGATTTTTAGAAGTATTGTTCTAAAATCTAATTTTATTATATTATACATTGAAGGCATATATATAAGAATACGTAAACGTGTATAATTCTAGCCGCAGTACGTGTTTTGTAACTTTTGTTCTCAGAAACATTTCAAGTCGTTTTGGTGCTAATTAAATTATAAGAAACACACCGGATAGATCAGGAGATGTTTCCTCTGGAGGCCATGCATGCATGTTTTATCCACCGCTCGTTTCCTGTTTTAATCACATCTGTCAGACGATAAAAAGATATATGTATATTCATTTTAGATTGAAAAGGGGAGTATATAAGAGGAAGGTGGTTTAGGATAAAGGAGTTCAAAATTATAGGTGTTCTTATTATACCGTTATAAGTATTTATGCATATATATGTCATAACATACATATTATTGGGTTTAAAGATAAGCTGTCTAATATATACGCTCAATTAGTTAATTATCGTGTGCGGAAAACCGTTAATTAAGTCTTGAAATCTTTCAAGTTCATTTGCTATGCACATAAACGTACTATTATTATTAATTGTATTTATTCCTTTATTTTTCGTGTTTTTAAAGCAGCCCACCAATATTTTATAGTTATAGCTATTATAATAATTTAAAATAAATCTTTATAATTCAATCCATATATCTAGATCTATTTCATAATTTGAAAAAAAACGAACGAGGTCACATTTATGTATCTGCTAATTTATATAAATTATTTACAAGTCTATGAAAGTTCCAGTGTCTAATATGGTGCCTATATACTATCATAACTAGATATTATTCCCCTACTGATTTAATTTATTGCTGTTGTTTAGTTTGAAGAGACGCACATATAACATTAGTTTCTATATTCAGTTTGCTGTAGTTTTCGTTAGAGACTCATGCATATAGGTGATCGCGTCTATTATTTATTAAATACACCCTATATACGTGATCATTTTTAGGCTAGTTAATATGTCCAACATTTTCTATTTATAACGTATTTTATGCTATACATAAGTTTAGTGTATAAATTTCTCAAGAATAATATGTATTTTAGATTTATTTAAAATATATATGGTGTTATATCGCATGGGTCGCTGTTCTGATATACTTTATAAAGAACAGAATAGTCATACTATTTTTACTATTATATATAATAGTAAAAAAAAGTATGACATAATTATTTTCAAATCCGTGAATATTAACATAGCCAAACCTGCAATGGTTTCGTAACATATATTATAAAATATTCAGTAAAGTTGTTTTTATTATTTGATTGCCTTCTATATTATTTTTTAAAGTATAATAAAGGAAATTCAATTCAGACTATCACCCTGTGATACTTATTTTTGAAACCATTGTGCTTTATGTATTATAAGATTAATGATAGCACGTCATGCACATATATATATTTTTTTTCTTTCTGTTAACCGTTTGTGTTAATATCTGTATTTTTATATCCTTTCAATTCCACCGTATATAATATTATTATGATGCCTTCTTGGCCAGATGTTGCATACAGTTTGGTATGTTTTCATGTCTTCCTTTATTAATATAATTAAATGCTTCCGAGTCCACTTGAAAAATAGGGGGTGTACATTTTGAAACATGATTACATCAGTGGCAAACTGTGTCACATATATATGGTCACAATGTAATAACATATGGAGGTATACATGACATGTTAATACAGGTTTCCTCAATATATGCAAATTTGAGTGCACATATATAATAAGCACGTTATATATGGACAGCACTTTGAGCAAATTGTCAATCAATTCTTAAAGATTAGTTTTCTTTTTGCAGCATTTCGAAGATGGCGCGTGTCCTATTTTTTCCTATTGTATGTATTATCGAAAATAATTAATAAAAATGTTTACATTTATTATATTATTTATATTTTATTGTTGTAGTTATAGCTGCTATTATATACTGGAATTTCGCTTATTGTATTTTTTATTGTTAATGTAATTAATTGATATTTAAAATACTATATATTACAAAGTTTTTTGTTGCATTTCTCTATTTGAGGACTATATAGTGCTGAACTATGTTTTCTATATACATAACAATTTACTAACTGAATATGTTAAATTTATACATATAAAACTAACTATATATATACCGATTTTTATGTTTGTATGAATATAAAATTTTTGTTTAAGTTTTATGCTGTTTCTATAAATTTAGGTATATCATCTAATTCTTATATAAGTTATTGAAACCAGCTTTTAATTTGTAATATATATAGAAGATTAAAGTACGAAACAGTTTGTTTTAATTCAGATACAAACAAAATAGTTTTTAACCTGCTTTGGTATATAAATTTAGTGTTATATTGTGTCTGTTTGTGCCATCTCCAACGAAAATGATTTATGTTTGAAAAATATATCATTTTTATTGTTACTCATATAGTAAATTATATTTTTATATAAATTATCATCCGTGCATGTTTTCTAATATACTGATCTAAACAACATTTATAATATTGGAAAAGATCAATTTGCAATAATATTTTATGAAGTATTACTATATTATACTTGATATATAATATAGCCGATAATATATACTAAACTAAATAGGGCCTTATAGATTATAAATATGAGTATTTTAATTACTTTTGCCCGATGGACAGCAATTTACCTTATAGTGCATTACCTATTGCACACAATGCAATATTGATATTATATGGATTTTGTTTATAATTATAATAGATCGCTGGTCGACCATATTGTCCATTATATGTAAGATAATGTACTGTGAATTGGACAATTGGCATTATCTACAGGCGCCATGGAAAATCATTGATTCCACCTTCTGCCGACCTAATTGTGGGAACCTAACATACACTGTGCGGATGGATATTTCAGTTTGGAACAGAACACACCACTTGAACAGTGATTATCACTTGGAAAAGATTACTGTCAGCCCGTGGCGCCATCATCCTATAGTTCCTGTGAAGACGAGTAAACACTGTCAGAGTGGGAAAAGGGTGACTTCTGTGCCCGAAATTTTGAAGTAAATGGATCATTACCTCATCAATCGTATCCGTCAGCGCGGAGATACCAAGTGAAGATTTGGGTCATGATAAGACTCCAATCGGCAGTCCTAAAGTATCATGATCACGACACAACACAAAAGTAAACATGCTTGAGAGACGGGAGGAGGGAGGTTTAATTTTCCATGACACAGCGGTACAATTTAAAATGCGATTAGAATCGCTTTTAAATATGCAGCCTTTAATACTGGGTTTTAATTGTTTAGCTGTGTGTGTGTTGCTTATACTGAATTAAACATAACATATTACTTGAAAACAAGGCATATGCGCGATTATTTTCATTTCAAAATATTATGATCGGATTCAGATATAATACTTGGAAATAGTTTTCGAAACATTTTAATAAGGCTCGATTTATATACGGTATACTGAAAATGTATTTTTAATGTCGTTTAAGCTTTATTTTTATTATTAACATGATGCCATCACAAAATGTAAATAATTCTATTTTTATAAAAGCTTTATAATCAAGTATAATATTGTGCTTCTTCATCTACAACTAATTTTATCATAGTCTAATTATAGTTATTGTGTTACATATTAAGCATAATATATTAGAACGGGAATGGCCGAGTGGTTTATATATATACGCACTGGTTTACGCATGACGAGGGTCGTCTCGGAACGGGTTCGAGCTTCTCCTCCGACTCCCCTGTTCCAGGCTAATAGCAGCTGTGAGTCGAGTGTCAACAACGTTCCTTATGCGTTCGTTTGGAATGACATAAAGTATATACCAATAATAGAAACAAAAATATGTACCACCACTCGATTATGGATAGCTAAAAGTCGTTGGTCTGAATAAGCTATATGTACTAATGTAATAAAAAGATTCAAAATATATTATTAAACGTTGCATAATTATTATAAATGTATAGATCACATGCTAAAATATATACTATGACATGCGGGTATTGTTATATTTGACATCGGGGACGGAAGAGTGATTTTCTAACCTAAACATTTAATAGTTCCTGTAAATTGCACCGATCTCTCAGAAATTTGGCTGCAAGTATATACTTGTTGTCAAATTGTTATACCAACTTGACAATAATTTTTCTGGATTATTTTCCAAAACATGGAGACCGTCTTGACATCGGAATTTGCGGTTTCAGACATTTTTAAATAACCATCCCCTCAAATTAAGGTTTCACTTAAAATTTGGCCTGATTGTAAGTTTTAAGTGTTATATTTATGTTATTTCTATAACATTAATAGAATAGGCTATATATTATCTTCTATATATACAGGACTTCTATACTGCGATCTCCTGAAGTATCTCAGGAGAATGTTTTTGTAGTTTACGGGATGAAAAGTTATTTTCATTTAATTTTTTATTATTTTTAGAACGTGCATGAGGTATTTGATAATTTGTCCTAACATATTATATATAGACGCCCTTTCAGGCAACCAAAAAATATTCTATATATATATACATACATCTTGGATGATTTTCCTGAAAATCTGGTAAACATATATTAAAACTGTTAGAGGACCTTTATAGGACAACTTTTTTGTCCTCGATTTTTGGTAAAATACAAATTTGAAATGTTATAAATAAAATCATTGTAACACGTAAATATATATAACTGTTATGCCATGATATCCTCTCACCATATTTGAAACAGGTCAATCTTTTTATGGGAGAATAAAATTTAAAGCTAACAAAATGGGACTCGTTTATTAAATAAATGAAAAACGTCCCTCAGATACGCACGGAGCCAGGTAAATAATTTATTTTTGAGAGAAATATTTGTGTTATATATTTAAATATCGTAATATTTAGACAAGAACCTGTATTTTTCGTGTGATATAATTTTTTTACAAGAAGATCGAATGTGGTATAAAATGAATTTGAGGCATGATATGTGGAGTTATTTGATTAAATAGTTAAGTTCTCGACAAAATTGCAATGATATTATAATGTATACAAATACGTATATATTATATACGGTTTCCCGTGGGGTTTGTTTTTTGTGATATTATTAGTGTTGAGTGCGAGCCGGTGTTTTTTGAGGATGCTTTTAAAAAGATAATCCTTGGCTGAGTTTGGCTCTGGCTTCATGAGTTATAATGCTGTGAGTTAATACTCAACATATATATGGGGCTTATTATAACATGGAATGTGTAGGATTCTTCAGTCTGTATCGAGTTTGAAGATTAAATTAAGTAACCCCCAGGATCGGTAGAAGATTTAGGAGTGCGTATGTACCGCCCCCCATGGGACATTGTGTATGAAAAATGCCGCTTGCATCTCTATAAATACATGTCATCTCTTGAGCCGTTGTGGCTTATATACTTATAATCAGATCTATTGGACGCATGTTATACGTTTTCATTAGAGTTTTAAGTGTTTGTGTAATATGTATAGTATTATATATATATATAACAATTAAGATAGTATAACAATTTTTAAATTTTTTTTATTAAACATTTTTTAAGTTTACCGATAGTTGTCATATTTATGTATTATAAAAAAAGTAAACGTTAGTTCAGCTTTAATGCCGCAATCATCTGTAATTTGTTGAAAAGATTTCAGCTTTTCAAGAATAATGTTTTTTAACCTATATAGTAATAAAATTCTTTATTTCCTGCAAAAATGTTGTGGACTTTGTACACATGCGCGTATATACACAATAGGAAATAGCAAGTCTATAGATATATATTTGTAAAGGGAAACAATTCCAGTGAAAATTTATTTCCGTCGATTGGCGCCCCAGACGGCTGTCAGTCTTGAGCGCTGTTGACGACATGTTCAGCGTTTAGGGTTCCAGGAGTAAGCATGTGCGACTATTACGCATTAGGCTTCTCAGTAGGCTGCATCGAGATCCATGAAGGTATAAACGGGGCATGTATTATTCTCGCGCTGCAGAATACTTCAGCCTTTCACTCCTCGTGGCGACAAGTAACAAAAACGTTACTGGTAAACTTTTCTGCCAACAAACACGCAAGACGCCAAATTCACGCTCTACGCTCCAGGAAAGGAAGTTGTTGACGGCAGGAAAATGGTAGAAGTGAGCAGGAGCGATCGAGTGAGAGGAATGATGTCGAACTAAGCTATTACAAAAAAAAGTTCATATACTTCATGTAATACATTGCGTGTGGATATATCGAAGAGCTGTAACACATTTTAAGAGGCACCTGTATTGTCTTCTATAAACTGTTCTTTCCTCGTTCTCGTGGCTGGCTTTGGCCACTGCGGCAAAGTTTTGTTGTGTCGAAGAAAATTGTTTAATAAAATCGAGTTTATATGAAGAAATTTTACGAGTTATTGGGAGACATCCTATGACGCTGAAAACACGACTTTTGCCTCTTGTAGGCTATATATAGGACAATTGTTTTTTTTTCACCACCTTGCGTGACCCCCTATATGCTTGTGATTGTATTATATTGAATAGATAATTGACGTTTATTATATGGGCTATAGCCAAAATAAAACTAAAAAAATATGTGCATTTGTTTTATATATTTTTCCACAAATCTGTTATTAGTTAATTAAATATAAAATAGTGAACCAAAGTATAATGTAGAGATTTCCTTTCATGATATTCTATCGCCTGTGTATAATATAAGGTGTAAATTCGAATAGAATATATGCATAACAACTTTGTTAATTGAAAGAATGATACTCAATTGCGTCACACACCGCAATCAACAAAGATAACAATGCTCCTCAGTTTTCGTGGTCTCTGGACCCAGAATAAAAATCTTGTTAATATGCAAAGCAGGTCATCATCGACTATCTCCAAGGCGTTTTTGTGTTACATATACTTTGCATAACTCATGTGTTACCGGTTAAATTGGTATTGCGCACTATATAAATCATTTTTTTAATATCATATGGGTGCTATATACGTACTATATCATATTAATATTTAATATTAGTAAATATTTGTCGTATAATTTTTTTGTAAATATTCAATTTTTGTAACTTTTAACTTAATATACTTGTTACAAATATGATTTATAATATTATATTAACTTTATGGGAATAATTTAGTGGAAATACATCCTTCAGATACTTTTATCAAATTTTAGTAGAAATTCTATATTAAAAATATATATATTATTTCGGTAAGCTTTAAACTTTAAGTATTAAAAAATCTTTTTCCAATATTCAAAAGAATTTTCATTTAGTGACACATGATTGCTTTTTTTATTGATGCTCATTGATTCTACAAGTATGTGAAGAAGTGGTGACAAAAAAGTTTGAGGGAACATGTTTTTTATAATATAAAGTTTAAAAAGAAACGCACCCGCACAGACAATAAAAAGGTATCTAGCATGCAATTCCCACTATATGTGTCCCTGTGTAACATTGTCGTATATTGCCACACAGGGAAGAAAAACGGGATAGCAATTTTCCGGTAAAAAGGGAATCATGGTCTCTAGCGCCGCGAGCTACCGTCTATGCGCCGTTCCGGGCGGTACAGTGTGCCGCTTTCTACCACGGGTGTGCAATGGCCCGATAGTTGGCGCCAGTTAAATTAAATTTGCTAATCGCCACTTAACCGCAAGATGTATAATGGGGGAATGGTAGGGTGGGGGGAAACTTTTTTTTAATATACTATAGTGTATTAACTATCTCCCAATATGATGGCAATTGGTAGGTATATAAGCGGAGTCTGTAGGCCGCATCAGCCACCATTTTTTTCTCCTATATAGTTGGTTCTGTATCTCTTTCTTCTCTGCCGCGACAGTCCTCGTGATCATCGCCTAAGGTACTGACTTCATCACTTGCAATCATGCAGACAACCTCAGCTAGATTTGGTAGAATAATTAGCTTATTTTTTACAGATCCCAGTGGTATATTTCTATATAATAGCGGGATAAATCTCCAAATTCTGTAGTTTCATTACATAGGCGCCAAAAGTGAACTTCATCTGGCGACAGTGCAGATTTTCCGACGGATTGACTGATCAAGTTTTTACAACTAAGTACTTGTTCAGTTGTCTTCATACATTTTCAACAATATTATAACTATTATAGTCTTGAGTTATTCTTTAATGAACCTATAGATATATTTGTGTCTCTATAATGAGACAATTAAAGTACAATTTTATTCTAATTAAGTTTTAGTTTATATCGCTTATATAATATATATATATATAATACTATTACAGCTTGGCAGATAACTTTTAACACAATGATAAGGCTGTTGGGGTTTTGCTTGATCAGTATGTCCCTAAAATAGTGATGGATTACTTGATGATGGATTGATGAGGTTAATGTATCATTATTTAACAGTTAGTATCTCGGTGCGGTCAATTAACCGAACTAATGATAAATTATGATTGTTTAGAAAAGAGACAGGTTGATAAAAAATCGGATCTCAAATTGAAAAAAAATAATAATATAAATTATTATATAATATACAACAGAATCATGTGAGAATTCAATATAATATATCACTATTTAATTAATTATTATATAGAAAATATATTAGTAATCTGTTATATTTATGTCTTGAACATAATTTTATTTTAAAAGTGTTTGGCAATAAAAACTTAAGTGATTAACATGGTATATAAATTGACATTATAATATAAGCGAAGGACTATATATATTGAACGTATAATTGAACATTTTATTATACATCTTGTTTAATGAATATATTCATTGAACAAAAAATCTAATGTAAAAAATTGTTGGTTGCAGTTTCGACTAAGTCTTCTTATTATATATATATACCTCTAATTATTGTTATAATGAGACGCCTAATTTTGATTTATATATCATGTTATTACTTTTATATGTATATATATATAAATATATAGAGTGATTCTGAAAAAACTTCATGATTTAAAATTTCAACATGTAAATTTCTATAATAATATATATGAGATCTTAAATGATTTGAATATATAATATATATATATGATTAAGTTCAGATATATAGTTATACCTATATATGGATAGGTGAAGTATTATTACACTATAGTTGTGGGTAAAATCCATAATTTTTACATCTTAATTTGCTGTATTATATCAAAATGTATATAATCTTGGATAAAAATATATCTTCTTTGGCCAAGCATAATAATAAAAATCTTGTAAATGTTTTTAAGATTGAAATGTATTTATCGTTACATTGAATTATAAATATAAAAATGTAAGTGTTTATATCCACTCATGAAACCAAAAGAGGTGAAGACAACTGAATGGGACAAATTTATATTTTATTTTTTCAATCGACAATATAAAAATAAGTTACTGTCGTCCAATTTCAAAAAATGGTATTAATATATTATATGAGATGCGCTATTAAAAGGATGTATTGATGGTTATTTTTTCATAAAATGCATTATATACTTTTAATATAATTTAATAGTATGAAAAAGGTGAACAATGTTTTTATTCGTGTACTTCATTTGAGAATTTTTTTTTGGATTATTGTATTGTTTTGTTTAATACGTTATATACCAGTATATAATACATTTTGTTAAGCGTAAAATGATATTCATTATACTTATTAAGAATTATCAACATTAGCTATTACACTGTTCAAACTTGACATGTCCAAATTGAATAATATGTCAAAAGATGAGGAGAAAAATGTATATGTATATATACATCACAAACCATTAATCAATTTTGATAAGTTCAATAATTGCGGAGTGAATTCTTCAAATTCATATAATTTATAGCAAGCCAAACAAGCCGAAATAATTGCAAGACTGATGTTCAATATTATATTCTGTTTGAATCTTGATAATGTAATTAATTTAATCTATAAATGATGAGCGTGTTACTTTAATTATATATATGTTATGTCTTTGAATACCTTAGTTATTGTATACAAAATATTTAAGTATTTGTCATAAAGGCGACATACGTAGATGATACCGCGGATTTATGATTAAAGTTGTGAATCGTGCAGTGTTAATTATAATTTGAGTGAAAGTATAATGTGCGAAGACATATATAGTCTTGCAATATTTCGCAAATTAGGTGTCTATATTTAATCATTACATATATGTGTAGCTACATCTCATGATTGTGAAAAGAATTGTGACATATTTTAATACACCGAATTCATACATTTATAATAATATTTTTTAATGATATCAATTTATTAGAGGTTAACACGTATAAGCTATTATGAGTATAATATTATATTGTAATTATTATTGTTTAAGTCTTATCAATAATAGTAACGTTTATTTCTTAAACAATTTAATTATCATATATTCTATTTAATAACACTTTTGGTAAAATTTTCTATATATACTGATAATAAGTTTGTAAATCACGCTATAAATATAAATGTATAAGATGAATATATATTTAGAATAATTAATAATAGGTTTACAGTATACGTTTAATTTTATTATATATTTTTATAGTTATAATATATTAATTAGATATATGTATATTAACTATTTATAACAACATGGAGTATTTTCTAATTGTGGTATACTCTAAAATGCAAGCAGACATGCTCTTATAATGTTCTTTGATGGCATGGTTGATTTTTGAGTAATTTAGCAATGATTTAATAAAATAAACATTATATTGACTAAATGATTCAATATGAACTAAATTAACAAATTATTTGTTTCTTGATTTTATGTGATGTTATCAGTCTATTATTTTAATATCTAAAAACTATCTTTTGAAATCAATTCTTATACAGGTAAAGTGTATTTCTATTAGTAAAAATGGTCAGTAGGCCTACGATTCGTGAAGTTATTTTATTATTTCTATTTTAATGTTATATCATTATATAAAAGAAGTGATGAAATAATTTCACGGATCTACAATTATCACGGAGAAGGGGGTAAATGTTACCTCACTTTTCAAATTATAACATTTCCTAGAAAAGTCAGCCAAACTTTATAAAAAAAAATTGCTTCTAAAAAAACGTTGTGCACAACCAATTTTATTGACATTCAGTATATTTAATAAATACAAAAATAAAAGTAGTAAGTTCATATACAACATGAATCTGATCTGATGTATTTTGTATTGTATTTTTGATGTACATATATTTTTATCTGATAAATGTTGTTCCTATTCGATCAGATAAAATACGTTTTATTCAGCTAGAGTATATAAAGCGTCTATATATATACACAATCCATTAAAAAATTATGTTTACATGAGAGAAAAATGACAATTTAAATATTATGAAAACTATTCACCTAAGTTATGACTTTGTTTATATAGGTTGAAAAAAAATGTAATCATTAAATTTTAATATATATATAATATATTTAATTCATTAAAAGTATTGAAAATGTTACTGTTTATCATAAACATTAGTTTACTAACTTATAGCCAACGTGTTGCTATAGTTATACCCAACGTTTATAATTTTATGAATCTCAATAATTAGATATGATCTTGCCCGCAGAAAAAAAAAGTTGTTTATAAAATGTGTAGCTATTTATTTAAAATCATTAACATTTTAAAAATAATTATAAGGTAAATATAAAATATCAAAAATAATATTAAATAATAAAAAATATATTTGTAAAAACTAATAATTTATATAGGGTGTTCAGTACCTGGAAAATCCTTGAAAATAATTACTTAAGTTCTTAATTAATAATTTTAGAAAATAGGCTATATAATCCTTGAAAAAATGTTAATTGAAAAATAACAATGTTATCAATATTATTGAAGATGCTCTTGGATATACCACTTCTATATTACCTATAACAGATGCATACTGCACAATATGCCATAAAAGCTTTACATTTGTAATATGAACATATCATCGATTAAAAATCACGTGAAGAGCAAGAAAAACCAGGAAATTTCACAAGCTAGATCAGTATGATACCATCTATCATATGGGATTTCTTCGGATTACTGTACCAAACACCAATCCAGCACCAGCTTCTCCCTTGTCTTCACCCTATATACATATTTGTCTATTGCGTCTACTTCGTTTAATTATTCTTACAAAACTCTAGTAGGCGCCTACCCCGATTTAACAAGTTATAGAGTTTGCGAATTAGTGATTGTATTGAATTTTGCAAGATTATTGTCCCTGATAATTATGTTGCTCAATTTAACGAAGACGGGAAAAAACAAAGCTAACATTTGCATCTCGTTTCGCTCGGAAGATCTTTCACTGAGCTATTGATGAAAGATCTTTCAGAATTATCTTACATTGTTCTACTTTTTAATGAATTTTGAACAACATTTCTCAGGGAGAGCAAATAGATATACACGTGAATACTGTTTGAATAGAAAGGTAGAATGTCGTTTTCTGACGTCTCAGTTCATGGCCACGCAAAAGCAGTAGACATTTCAAGGTATCTCCAAGAGGCAGTTCAATTTTTTTCTAAAAGTTGGTATATGGATAAACCAAATGTAAACAACATCACAGCACTGAAAATGTCTAAGGAGTTGTTTCCCGTTAAAGTAATAAATCTAATCGATATAAGCCCACGTTTATTGCATGTTGTCGAAGGGGCACACAACTCACTGGTTTCAGTAACTGCAGCATCACGCCACGACCAGCGGGCTTACCCTGGCGCACTGAGCCGATGATTGCGCAGCTCCGGAATTGACATTGCCGTGTTGGCGGCGTTGTTGTTCTTGCCAAATAACCTAAGCCAACCATATACATCACTATGTTTCCTAATAAGGCTGATAATCTTGCATTCATCGTTGAGGTCTTCCAGTCCTTGAATGTCGAGTAGTTGTCTGTCTTTTTCCAAGGCTGGGCAGTGAAGAAGGTGATCTTGGTCTTCTTCTTCTTGACATTTGTTGCAAGTGTTGTCTTCTGAGTTGCCAATTCTGTGTTGGTAGTATTTTGTTTTAC